>JAHHUM010000029.1:13271-71296 GCA_036173005.1 Crenichthys baileyi
TTTTTTTCAACTGCTTGAAGGATTTTCCCAGGTGCTTAGCACTTGTTGGCCCTTTGCCTTCATCGCAGTCCAGCTCACCCAAAACCATCTCGATTGGGTTCAGGTCTGGTGACTGTGGAGGCCAGGTCATCTGGCACAGCACCCCATCACTCTCCTTCTTGGTCAAATAGCCCTTACACAGCCTGGAGGTGTGTTTGGGGTCGTTGTCCTGTTGAAAAATAAATGATGGCCCAAACCCTAACGAAAAACTGGATGGAATAGCATGCCGCTGCAAGATGCTGTGGTAGCCATGCTGGTTCAGTATCCCTTCAATTTTGAAAAAACCCCCAACAGTGTCACCAGCAAAACCCCCCCAACACCATCACACCTCCCCCTCCATGCTTCACGATGGGAACCAGACAGTAGAGTCCATCCGTTACCTCTTCTGCGCTGCACAAAGACGGGGGTTTGGAACCAAAGATCTCAAACTTGGACTCATCAGACCAAAGAACAGATTTCCACTGGTCTAAGTCCTTTCCCTTGTGTTCTTTAGCCCAAACAAGTCTCTTCTGCTTGTTGCCTGTCCTCAGCAGTGGTTTCCTAGCAGCTTTTTTACCATGAAGGGCCTATTCACACAGTCTCCTCTTAACAGTTGTTCTAGAGAGGGTGTCTGCTGCTAGAACTATGTGTGGCATTGACCTGTTCTCTAATCTGAGCTGCTGTTAACCTGCGATTTCTGAGGCTGGTGACTCGGATGAACTTATCGTCCGCAGCAGAGGTGACTCTTGGTCTTCCTTTCCTGGGGCGGTCCTCATGTGAGCCAGTTTCTTTGTAGCGCTTGATGGTTTTTGCGACTGCACTTGGGGACACTTTCAAAGTTTTCCCAATTGTTCGGACTGACTGACCTTCATTTCTTAAAGTAATGATGGCCACTCGTTTTTCTTTACTTAGCTGCTTTTTTCTTGCCATACTACAAATTCTAACAGTCTATTCAGTAGGACTATCAGCTGTATACTGTATCCACCTCATGCACAACACAACTGATGGTCCCAACTAGAGACCTGCATCGGGCGGGAAGTCCCGCGGGACCCGACACAAATGTCACGGGTTCGGGCGGGATTTACGTAGTCTCGGGCGGGATTCGGCGGTCAGACCAAAACACATCGGTCCCGACTCCCGAGTGAGAGTGAGGCAACATAACAACAAAGCATGGAGAGTGGTAAGGAGACAGTGGCTTCTGTGGAAAAGAAAATTAGAGAAGGGCAATACAACCTACTGAATAAACCAGGGAAGTCGGACATTTGGACCAAAATTCAAAAATAAATAATAATTAACACTGTAATGATTAACTATCACCATTGTAAAAAACGTTTTATAAACAGCCAAACGTGACATACGGCGGCCTTTCAGCGCCTGTCAATCTAGTCTCGCTCGGCCTTATATATGTATATATATGTATATATATATATATATATATATATATATATATATACATATATATATATATATATATGTATGTATGTATGTATGTATATATATATATATATATATATATATACATATATATATGTATGTATATGTATGTATATATATATATATATATATATAAGCTGTATACGTATATATACATATACATACATATATATATGTATGTATATGTATGTATATATATATATATATATATATAAGCTGTATACGTATATATATATATGTATGTTATGATTCACCAGCATATTGATTGTATAATTTCCTGGAAATTGTAGCCTGCTTTCCATCTGCAAAGCTTGCTGGTGTTATTTGATTACAACTGTGATTACTACAGAAATGCACTGCAGCAGAAGAGGCAGACTAACGAATCTGACCTGATAGTGAGTGACAACAGTAAGATGTAGCTGCCGAGAGTGGTGAGACAGCAAATAAATGCCATCTTTTCATCAGTGTTTCCTCAGCTGGCAGTGAAGAAAAAATTGAAGCTTCTAAGAGAATTCGAAGGGCTCTTTCTATAGCTGCCTTTCTGATACCTCTGGGTCATGTCACACGCTAAGGAACTTTTCTTAGCAAAACAGATTATTTCAACAGGACCCCCGGAGTTTGTTAAAAAAAATCTGCCCGCTGGGTACAGAGTCACTTGCCATGGTAACTGACTCCATCACCGTAGTTACCAGGACAACTGAGTCAGAGTTTATATTGGGCGTATGACAAGGGAAAACCTGGGATATATTTTTCTTTTATGGTGCATCAGACTGAACATTTCATAAGGCTGTTTTCATGCAGATTTAGTCTTGTAAGGCCTAAGTGCTTTAATAATAGCTTTGCTTTGTTTATTCCTATTAGTAACACATTCATTACACTTTAATGTCTGAGTCTTTCTGCAGTTTATACCTTAAATTCTTAATGGCACTCAAAATCTTTATGAGACTATGAGCTGAATTGGAAGTCTCTTTTGTTCTACTACAATTATTTAGACTTTACAGAACCGTTTTTGGTCTCTTTCATGCTAAACCGAGCCTGTAAGAGCTCAATAACACAACTCACAGTGTGCATGCATGTGTGAATTATTAGCTGTGCACTAGATAGTGCCAAGTAGAGAGGCTGAGTGAAACAGATGCACTCGTGTGGCACTTGGTGAAAATGCCACGGGTTTCAGTGTATCAGTGAAGGTAAGCTCACGGCTGGATGATGGCGCACATTCTCTCCTTCTCTGCTGGAGAAAACTGTTGCTGTGTGCACAGATGACAGCTGGAATGTGTGAGCATTACACCTACAATATGAACAGGTTAGAGTACCTGCAGGCAATCCATATACTCTCTGCAATGAAATAGTTTCCTCGTGCACACAATCCAGCGTGTAGCCTGTAGCACAGTTTATGAACAATACATGCACCAGATGCATTGAAGGTGACATTTCTGCTCTCTCTCCAATTATCGTCCTCCAGGATGGCTGAAAGCAAAGGGCTGCTTAAACTGTTTACTGATTATTTGTGTATGTCTATTTGAGAGCATGTGTTTTGCAATTCTGACCTTCCGCTGATTGCACGCTCGACCCACCTGTCAGACGGCACAGTTTAGCCGCGGCCAATCAGAGGATCAAATGGTAATTGCAGGCTTTAGATGCTTGTGGCACAGTGTGAGCCCCCACCACCCATGGAGACTCCCACCGTGCCAGACAAACATACACACTTGTAAATACAAGCAAGAGGAAAGCAGAAAGTGAGTAAAGGTTCAGAATGCTGGGTTTCATTTTTGTATTTTTTTAATGAGGGTCAGAAAAGGTCTTTTTTCTTTTGCTGCTAAATATAAGCTCTCAAACAGTGGGAGAGACAAAGTGAGGGCGCTTTTTGAAAAGAGACACAGGAAACATTTAAATTTGCTGTAAACATAGAAAGAGAGCAAGAACAAAAGAAAGCCAAACCCCAGAAGAAAAGCAGCCAAAGGATTTGGATCTGGAAAAATTAGGAAATGAAGAGTTGTGTCTGATGTCTTCGTGAGGCTGCACACTTTTCCAAGTTTGTTTGCCGTTATCTGGTAAATACTGGAAGGAACCCTCATGCATAATACATCTCCATGTGACAGAAAGATGGGGATTGAGCAAAATCACAAAGGAGAGACCACATTATCCAGGCAGCCTGAGTTTATCAAGTGAGGGATTCAGCTGCACAAAAGGCTTCATTGTACTGTTGTCATTTCTTCAAGAGATGTGAAGAAATGAATAGGAACAGTTAGTAGTTGAAGAAAATATGGGCTAAAATTAGAAATGCACCGATCAGGGATTTGTTGCTAATTTTGCTAGACGATTTTGTAAAGCCCTGTCTTGCTGGTAAAGATTTTTATCCAATTCTGAACCATAAACAACATTCAACATACTTTTTTTTACTTTTCAATTCAATTCAGTTTTATTTATATAGCGCCAATTCACAACACATGTCGTCTCAAGGCACTTCACAAAGGGTTTGGAATGGTGCAGGATTGTTGGGGAGGTCAGATTAAACTACTGAGTGTTAGAGTTTGGCCATTTTAGAATGGGCTATGTATGGGGTGAAGTAAAATAATAAACTAATGAAGTTTATCCATCTAGAGCCCACTGGTGGCCATTGTTATACTAAAAACCACAAGGATTGGGATACCTCTCTCTGTCAGACTGATTATAACCATTGGAAAAGAGAAGGGGTCGCACAGGTAGCAGAAATGGAGGGTGTGTTTTCACCTCAACCATAACTGAGCCGGTTTAGGCTAAACCTGACTCCCCCTTACTCCATCCAACAAGGAGGGAGGAAGGCAGAGGTAAAAATAATTGGAGAGTGTTGTTTCCTGTGGCATGTGTGAAAGGGGGTAACTTTAAAATGGGCTAAGTAATCAATGTGATCATATAGATTTCAAGTAGGGTAACACATTTCCAATTCAATCCTAAACTACGTGCAGTCAAGATTCAGTTATTGATTTCAAATTGGTAAAAAGTTTTTTTTATCTAAGAAACCAGCAGATTTGCATCGAGTCAGTGGACTTGCAGCAAGTCACTCCGGCTGGAGAAGCATGTAGCGACAGTGGACCGTCACTGGTGTTGCCTTTGCAGCAATCTACATCGAGCATGCATGTAGCGACAGGGAGAGGAAAAAACCCATTTAACAGGAAGAACCCCAGCAGAACCAGGCTCAGTGTGGCGGCCATCTGCCACGACTGGGGTTTGAGAGAACAGAGCAGAGACACAAAATAACACAGAAGCACTGATCCAGGAGCACTTTCTATGGGAAGGAAAAGTAAATGTTAATGGATGTAGCTCTTTTAGTTGTTTCTTCTAGGAAGAAAAAACAGATAAACTCTAAGCCAGTTTTCATGTTTAGAGTATGAGAGAGAGCACATACAGTTAGTCACAGTAAAATCTCAGTCAGTAGCTATGTCTAGGAGAAAAATAGGGTTAAACACTGAAAGACAGGGCCAAGTGTATCATCAATAGAAGGTGAGCATTAAGTTGTTGGCAGCAGAAGCTTGGAAAATGCCCACTTTCAGGAAGGGGTCACAGGTAGATACATAGTCAGGCCAGGTGTACCTTCTAGGAAGAGAAAAGAGAGAGAACATAAAGGTAAAAGTTGAAATGACAGCAAATAATGCAAAATTGGAGAGTAGTGTGAGAATGTAGCAGAGAGAGTGAAAGTGGTCATTATGTCCTCCAGCAGCCTAAGCCTATAGCAGCATAACTACAGAGATAGCTCAGGATAACCTAAGCCACTCTAACTATACGCTTTATCAACTTTCTATATGTTCCACGTCCCTAGAGCCAGCCTAAGCATCCGGGGATCGGGCCGCTGAGGTCTCCACCTTCGTCCGCCACCCAATCCTCTTTGCACCAGTCCCTCACGGTTTCCCCTGCAGGTGGTGGGCCCCTCACTTGGGGGATGCCTCGCGTCTCTCGTTCGGGCTTGCCCGGCCCGGGTCCCGCGAGGAGCCAAAACCCGGCCACCAGGCGTCCCGACGAGTCCCGACCCCAGGTCTGGCTCCAGGGTGGGACCCGGCTCCGCTGATACCGGGCGATGTCAAGTTCTTTTTTTTTATTCCCCCCCCCGTGATTTAGGTGGTCTCCGCAATGAAGGATTCTTGAAAACGCTCTTTGGTCTGCCCCATCACCTAGGCCTGTTTAGCCCATGGGAGGACCTCAGGGGCATTTAAGCCCCAGACAACATAGCCTCTAGGATAATTTGAACACTCAAACCCCTCCACCACGTTAAGGTGGCGGTTCAAGGAGGTGAAAGGTAATTAAAAACCACCTCTTTCTACAGAAGTGGGTGTAGAAAGTAGAATTCAGGACAGAATTTGAAGGGAAAAAAAGTATGATAAAAATAGTGATGAACACTATGTTCAAGCATAAGGGTGTTCATCAGTGCACTTGGCACCAGGACACCCTAGGCAGGAGGTCAATGATCGACTTTGTTGTCGTATCATCAGACCTTAGGGGCCGCAGTTTTGGACACTAGGTGGAAGAGAGGGGTGAGCTGTCCACTGATCACCATGGTGGTGAGTGGATCCGCGGAGGAGGAGGAAAGCCGGACAGAATTGGCAGGCCCAAGCGCATAGTGAGGTCTGCTGGGAACGTCTGGCGGAGCCCTCGTCCAGGGATGTCTTTCAACTCCCCACCTCGGGGAGAGCTTTGAACAGATTCCAGGGGAGTTGGAGACATAGAGTCGAGTGGACCAGTTCTCCGAATTATTGTCGATGATGTGCCCGTAGCTGCGGCCGTAGGGCTGCGGTGCTGTCGCGGCGGGCAATCCTCCGGTCCCCCTTCATAAGAAGGGGACCGGAGGGTGTGTTCCATACAAGGGGGATCACACTCCTTCAGCCTCCATGGTAAGGCCTACGCCGGGTATTGGAGAGGAGAGTCCGGGCCGATAGTCGAACCTCGGGGCTTCAGGAGGAGCAGTGTTGTTTTAGTCACGGCCGGAAACACTGGACCAGCTCTAAACCTCTACAGGGTACTCGATGGCTCATTGGGAGCTTGCCCAACGGCTTCACATGTGTCTTTGTGGACCTGGAGAAGGCATTCAACGTGTCCCTCGTGATGCTTGTGGAGGGGCTCCAGAGTATGGAATGGGGGCCCTTTATAAGGGGCCATCCGGCCCTGTACGAGCGGATCAGGAGTTTGGTCCGCAATTGCCGGCACTAAGTCGGACCGGTTCCCGGTGGCATGTTGGACTCGCCGGGCTAGCCCTTTGCACCGACTCTGTTTCATAACTTTTATGGACGGATTTCTCGTACAAGCCAAGGGCCGGAGGGGTCTGGTTTGGGGACCAGGTATTTCGTCTCTTCTTTTTGCAGATGACGTGGTCCTGCTGCCCCCTCTAGCCAAGACCTACAGCATGCGCTGGGGCGGTTCGCATCCGAGTGTGAAGCGGATCGGATGAAGATCAGCTCCTCCAAGTAAGAGGCCATGGTACTCGACCGGAAAAAGCTGGCTTGTCCTCTTCAGGTTGGAGGGGAGTGCCTGCCTCAAGGGAGGAGTTCAAGTTCCAAACTATCTAAGGGCTTTTTCACGAGTGAGGGAAGATGGAGCGGGGAGGGGGGGGGGGGGGGGTGATCGCAGACGGATAGGTGCGGTGCCGCAGTAATGGGGCGCTGTGCCGGTCCGTTGTGGTGAAGAGAGAGCTGGCCAAAAAGCGGAAAGCTCTCAAATTTATCGGTCGGTCTACGTTCCTACCTCACCTATGGCAGAACTTTGGGTCATGACCGAAAGAAGAGTCCCGGATAACAGCGGCTGAATGAGCTCCTTCCGTAGGGTGGCCGGGCACTCCCGTAGAGAAGGGTGAGGAGCCGTGGCCATCCGGGAGGAGGCTCGGAGTTAGAGCCGCTCGCCTCCTCCACATCGACGAGGAGCCAGTTGAGGTGGTTCGAGCATCTATACCGGATGCCTCCTGGACGCCTTCCTCAGGAGGTGTTCCAGGGGACGGCCCAGGACACGCTGGAGGGACTATGTATCTCGGCTGGCCTGGGAACGCCTTGGGCTCCCCCCGGAGGAGCTGGAGGAGGTGTCTGGGGAGAGGGACGTCTGGGTGTCTCTGCTGAGTCTGCTGCCCCCGCAACCCGGTTCCGGATAAGCGGAAGACGACGAGTACGAGTACGAGTACGAGTACGAGTACTTTCTATATGAATTTAAAATTAAGCTGTCTTAAAAATAATATGTTTATAGTAAAATAAAAACAACCAAAGAACTTTGGTACAGATTTTCTACACAAATCAATTAAAATCTCCAGGCTCTGGGACAGAATCGTTTTTAGATATAAAACCTTGCTAAAAAAATATAACAGCATATCTTTTTTTACTCATTTACAAGGTGGATAATAGCAAATAAAATACAAAATACCATATCATAAAATATTACTTTTTTCCTACGTGATTTTCTGTCCAAGGTAATATTTGTTGAAAAAGATAAGATTTACTGTTAGATGAGGTACTTCGTTGAACTGTTTATACATGAATTTATTCTAACTACACAGTAACTTTTTATGTTGTGATTGATCTTTATTGTATGTAGTAGGTATAAAAGTGACATCACACTGTGTGTGTATGTGTGTGTGTGTGAAAGATGGAAGGAAAGAGCAGTCAGTGAAACAGCTCCCAGCAAAGGGGGGGAATTATATATTTTTTTTCAAATGAAAGGGAGGGGTAATTGAAGGAAAGTGTTTATTTAAGGTTTTTTATTTGTACTCATGGATTTTGAATATGTTCACTAAATCACATAAAATGGGTAAATAAAATTAGTAAAAAATTTATGTGAAAATAAAAACTGCTGCCTACTTACTACAAAAAGTTTAAAACCTTTCAGTCATACGTGTCCCTCAGCAAGTTCTGAACTCAGTTGCAACCAATTCAAGAACCTGTCTTGGAGAAGATTAGGGATTATTACAGTGATTTAAAAAAAATGGAATTTAATTTTTAATGGGTGGATCAAACTTATTTCTAGACTGGATTCAGAACAGGTTCTTGGTTCTGTGTATTAGGTGGTCAATCCTTTACTGTCTCCATCTGGCTCTCTCCATCTTCTCTTTTCTCTGTTGGCGCTCTGTACACACAGAAGTCGCAAGAGTGTTTGTTGACATGCCTACATAGATAGATGTTAGACAAATAGATTCTACCACTTTTTTCAAAACCCCTTGTTTACTTATTGATGGGAGAGAATTCCAGAACAAGCCTAGATGAGGATATTGCTGGCTGTAGCAGTGTTTAACTTAAGAAGAAGTTTAATTTAGAAGTGTTTTAGACCTTTTATCATAACAGCTTTCTAGTTATTGCTTTGGGATCATTTCAAGAGGACGGTCTGTGTAATTAAAAGCTGATTTATTTCAAGCTAATGTCACCAATATATTTTTAACATTATATTTTTCTTGGTCAGATCTGTGAGGTGTTTACATCTGTGTATTAATAAGTATCTTTAAAGTCACATTTTGTGTTTTTTTTTGTCTCGCTGCAATTATATACCAGCAATTAGTTTGATTAGTGTTACTGAGTGTAAACAGTCACTGGTTGCGGTGAGTCAATCATCAAGTCTTCTGATTCTGATCACCAGCCAGTTTCTCAATGCACCCTAGCTAAACTCATTCAGTTGTTGTTTTAAGAAGCTATCTCATTTTGTGAAATGGTTGAGGTTTATACAAATTTGGGTGCAAATACTGAGGCAGGAATGCCAATTTACTCATTTATATTGTGGAAAGACCACCTGAACATGAACATGTGCAAACCAAACAGTAACTGAAAAACAGCTTTCAAAGAGTAATAAAGAAATGATGCCTTAACTATTACAAAATAGTTAATGTCCACAGACTAAGGAAATTTTCACATTGGAATCGGGATTTGGTTCCCTTGGGCAGAGAATGCCATAAAATGTCCCACCTGCATTAGGTTTGGTTCACTTTCCCACTACACTGTTAAAGGCAGACCAAACTGCCTGGACGGTGTCATGCAGTTACAACAGCCTGGTACTAAGTGAAAAAGTAATTACCCCCTAAGCCTAATAACTAGTTCTGCCACCATTCGTGGCCACAACTACCATCAAGCATTTGTAAATACTGGCTATGAGTCTTTTACATCTCAGTTTAGAAGTTTTAAACCACTCTTGTTTGCAACTGTTTAACTCGGGCACATTGAAGAGTTTCAGAGATGAACAACTTTTTTAAAGTCATGCCACAGCAATATAATCTGATTTAAGTCTGGACTTTTACTTAGCCACTCCCAAACCTGTTCCTTTTAGCTGTTTAGACGTGGACTCTCTGGTGTGCATTGGATCATTCCCCTGCTGCATAAGCCAAGTCCGCTTTAGCTCAATGTGAAGAGCTGATAACCGGACATTATCATTCAGGATTTTCTGTTAGGTGGATGAAATCATGGTTCTGTCAGTTACAGTGAATCATCCAAGTGCTGAAGCAACAAAGCAGCTCCAGATCATTATACTACCACTACCATGTTAACATGTAATTTTTCTAAATAACAGTATCAATTTTATCAGATGTAACAGTATGCAATCTTCCAAAAAGTTACTTATATTGTGTCAGTCCACTGAATAGTCTTGGGAATCATAAAGATGTTTTTGCAAATGTAAGACCAGCCTTCATGTTCTTTTTGGTCCACAACGGTTTTCCGCCTCGGAGCTCTTCCATGAATGCTGTTTTTGCAAAGTCTCTCCCTTATTGTTGAATCATGAACATTGACCTTAACTGAGTGAAGTGACATGAAGGTTCACCACTGTTCTATCTGCATTTTAAGGGTAATGCTCCCAATGTGACTTGCTAGAGCCCCAAATTCTTGCTCCTTAGTTCAAGTATTTATTGAGATGTTTTATTGCCTTCTTACACCGTGTGATTTACCAACCTTAGAAGGCTATTCCCTGACACACTATGCAACGTGGATCTAATAAACATGGGTACAACGTAAAGTTTGATAAGTGCACATTGTGCAATGACCGTTTTGGTTACGACGTACGGCAATAGGCAGCGTCATCAGCATGTGCTGCATCAGTGTACGCCATCCATCTGGGCCACCAGAGGCAGCCACAACAAACACACAATGAGGAATGCAGCCCTTGTTGTAGCATTTATGTGTCTCGAAAACAAATATGAGTGGCTGGGGAAAAGAGTCTTTTACAGTTCTTAGACCTTTTTAATCTGGTTTCTATTGTTGTTTTCTTTCAAATTGTAGGAACGGTTTCCTTTTGTTTTTCATATTTTTATAGGATCTTTTTTTAACACCCACTTCATTGTTTTTAGCACAACGTGACCATCCACAGAGAGATTCTTCCAGTTGTAAGGAAATGTTAAAATGAACCACAATACAAAACGTGAAGTCCAAGCTTCACTGAGCTTTAGAAGAAATACAAAATGACTTATAAACAATGCAGGCAAAAAAATACAGCTGAAGCACATTTGCAAATAAAAGAAATATCACAGTTATGAGCATGGATTGCGGAGTAGGAGCAGTTAATGGTGGAATTTATTGAAGTAAATCCTGAGGTGACAGGCAATCTCGGAGTACGATAATTATTAGGGTCCATCCCTTTTAATCAGTGATTCAAAGGGGAACTACGGTACTGAAAGATTCATTTATGATCATTTATGATGCAATCTGCAGGGTTTCCTTAGACAGAAAGACTTTTTATCCAATTTGAATAAATAAGTAACTCTGACTGCACTGTTCAATGGTTAGGACTAATTGGAATGTATGTACCTGACTTTTGTGAAGTGCCTTGAGACGACATGTGTTGTGAATTGGCGCTATATAAATAAAACTGAATTGAATTTAATTGAATTTAGACATTCTGATTTTTTTATCCATTGATCATCTTTAAAACTTAGAACAAGTGGCTTTAAATGATCTCCAGCTCCTATCCGGACCCAGGGAGATTGTAAACAGCATTGTGAGCCGACAACCAGAGAAGGTCACTGTGTTGGTTTAACATCTGATGCATTAATGCATTCATGAAGACCATGTATGGTGTGATACACATCGACATTTTTTAAATTTTCCTTCATGTCTTTAGTTCATTTGAGTTAAATTTACTTACTGATATTCTACTATAGGCTCATTTCCCCCTTGTTGGCGTGGGTTTTCACAAGATGCTTCCTCACACAGTTAAAAAAAGCATGCATGTTAATTGGTTGTTCTAAATTTACCGTGTGAAGGTGTGGATGCATGCTTGATTTAATATGTGTTTGATCTCTGATGAACTGGCAGTCTGTCAGTGCAAGCCCCACCTATAACTGCTGACAGCTGGAAAAAGGCCCCAGCAACCCTTGACTCTGAAGAGGGCAAAGCATGTTTGAAAGTTAATATGTGACATAAGGAGCAGGTCAGTGCATTTAAAAGGAGTCCTCTTTCTTGAGACACTGTCTGGCCTATTTACTACATGTTTTGCTCTCCCATTTAATTCATAAATCCCTCACAAAGAGAAATTTACACCTCAAATTGCACAGCCAAGCAAATAAATTTAAACAAGGCAGTGTGTATGCTTTTAGGGGAAATATTTATAGATATTTAAATGTAAATTAAAACCAAGGGACAAAGTGTCTGATTCTCAAAGACCAGCGCTGTTTGCAACATGCAGTTTAGGTGAAACATTTACCATCTCCATTTAACCAGGAGAAGAAACAGGAAATTAAAACAACCTACTGCACTGGCTGTATGAAAAAACATCAAAGCACAGAAAATTAATTCTTTTTTTTCGGTCAGAGATCTTAAATAAATTAACAATACAGGTTGTGAAATTCTTTGGTTGCTGTTTCAGGTTCAGAATTAAAACTTTATGATTAAAGGACATCCCAACAGATACTGTACAGTATTTTACATCCAAAGATTATTAACCTGAACTCAAACTGACTTAGTAAATTAAACCTGTCCTCATCATGCAGCAAGACCCCAGCACTCTGGGGTCTGTCCTGCCTAGAGATGTGCTGAGAGTTCTATCAAACCCTTCTGGCACAAAGAAAACACATCAAGTACCTGATATTGAACACAAGGACTCCAGTTTGCACAAAAACATTATCTATGCAGTAAGAGTTAAAAAGGACAAATGTTCTGTTTTTATTCTGACATTACGTGTCAAATTTTATGAGTATAATGAATATGTATGAATATGTCTCATAGATTTTTCTGATCTTCAAAGATCCCAAATAGAGGGGCGCTAAAAGGCTTGCAAAAAAAAAAAAAATTGCACATGCAGTAAGTGGGCATGTTGCGTGTGATTTTCAAAGATTGCGCGTGCAATGGATAACAGATGCAATAGAGATACAGACTGCCCTATTTAAATAAATATAACGTGTGCTACTGGCTGGCTGCTATTTTCCCCAGCGGAACAAGAGGAAAAGCAAACAGATCCTCTGCTATGGTGTTTCAAACATGCAGTGGTTTCTTGTGCTGCATCATTATGAATGATCCAGTTGCTGATTTTTTTCCTTCTGTTCTTTTCTGCTCCTGCTATTCTGGACTGTGACAGTTTGTTAACCTATCTCGTCGCTATTCACAGCAGCAGGTTTCTCATCTCAGCCTCTGCCCTGACATTATTTCTTCATTAAGTTTATTAGTGCTGGGCACCTCTGAGTGTGTAATTGTGCATGCAGAAGGCTGAGTTTGAAGATGTTCTGGAAGCAGATGCTTTATGTTTGGGGTTCAGACTTACCCAGTGAAGGAGTGCTACATTATGTTTCGCCTTTAATCAAAATATTGGAATCACAAGCTATTGCGCAGGAGGCAGAGCTGTGTCCAGAGTGGTATGCACCCTCCTCCATTGGGCCATCAATGCACACATGGAGGCAGCTGGTCTAGGCTGACAGCACCACAGGAGGGCACACAGCTTGTTCACTGTGTTTCTTGACATAACCCACAATAAATTGGCCTATCAATATTAACAATAAAAAAGACAAATATGTCTGTCAATTAATTTATTATAGGTTTGTCTCCCTTGAACTTTTAATTCTTATCGGAGACTCACCGTGTTCTTTTTATTTTTAGAGTATATGTTCGAAGGGTTTAGAGTTTATCATAAACAGCCACAATATTCAAGCCTGAACTTAATATAGCAACATAAAAATAGTTTGTTGTAGGAGTTGGCTATCTGTATCTATCCATTTTAGCTTTGTTAATTTTAAAACATAACGTCTCATAACTGTCCTGTAAAGAATTCAAATCGAACATTTATATATGTAAAAATAAATTATTTTCCAATGATTTTACTGAATTTGTTTTGTTTGTTTTGCCAATATTCTAACGATATACCACGTGTTTTACTATATAAATCAACCCCTGGCATATGTTCACATTTAAACAGCGTAATCAAACTGATCCAGCTCAGATTTCTCTGCAATGACACAATGTTACTGTCACATTTGTTTTGTATATAGTATATTGGTGTTGTCTGCTTTTGTATCTTTAATGATTTTACATCTTCATTGTCTCGAGATGGTGTCGGCCACCGAGAAACCAAACCCTGGTGTTCACCTGCTGCTATTTTCCTTGTGAATGAGACACTGAGAGGCAGCTGGCAGCAGGCAGAAAAGATAGGCGAAAATTAAAGCTAATACCACCTGTTAGTGGATCAGGGCCAGAGTCTTTGTCAAAGGTTATTGCAGTGCGCAGTAATGACCTCCTTATAGTTTCCGGCACAGAGCTGCTCCAACAGATGGCTGCAAAGACAATTGCACTCTGCACTGCTGTGTGCAGAGCCATCTGAGGATTTCTGCAGATGATAGGGCTCCATGTTGTACTGGAAGTGTGAGGCGTACGAGGTTACAGCACAGCACCCTGTGGCACTCATATCCTGCTGACCACCTGTTCAGTCACTCAGTCCTTCATCTGGACAAACTGTGTTCTTTCTGTCTTCCAGACAGTTGAATTGAATTGAAACATTTTATTGGGCAGCAGTGGTGATTCATTTACAGCACAGTCCACATAATCTACACACACAAAAAAAATCTGAAACATTTACAAGATTATATTACGATTCCAGGCAGCACAATTCATCTAGAATAATTTCCAAATCCGACAGCTATGGGATAAAAGACCTCAGGTACCGGTCTGATCTTGCCCTTTGCGCACAAGTAAACCACCTTCTTGATGGTTGAAGTCTGAATGCAGTTTGCAGAGGCTGCTGAGGGTCTCTAAGGATCGATGTTGCCCTCTTAGTGACTCTTGTTCTGAAGACCTGATTAAGGTCTCTCAAATCTGCAACAGCAACCTTGTACAGACCTTAAACTGCAGACGAATAGCAAACACAACTCCTTAACTCAGCACACGACACGGACACCAACACTGCTGCATGTCCCTGCTGCATGGCAGTACCACTTGTGGTTGTGGTACACCTTTTAAAGAAGTCAAAGCCAGCTGTATCATATTGTACCGTACCATATATATGTACGAGATATAAAAACTATTGTATAACATATTACTAAGATACAAGTTTTATCACATTTTGCCATGTTAAAACTACAAACTTCACTAAAGGACAATAAATGATGCAGATATATAAAACAATATCTCAATATTTGACCAATTGATCATCCGAAAATGGAAGGACTATTGAACAACTACAAACATACCAAGACTTGTTTGCCCTCATAAAATTACAGTTAGGGCAAGGAGAACATTAAGAAAGAAGCTGCCAAGAGGCCCATGGTAACTCTGTAGGAGCTGCAGAGATCCACAGCTCCGGGGCGAGAATCTGTTAAAAAGAAAATTATTAGTCGTTCCCTCTGCAAATCTGGCCTTTATGGAAGAGTGGCAAGGAAAAAGCAAATGTTGAATGAAAGCTGTAAAACCGCTGTGAAAAGTTTGCTACAAGGCATGAAGTGGACACAGCAAATATGTTTAAATTGCCTGTGACATCAAATTGTTCTGATAAATCCAATTACATTTATGGAAAGGAAAAGTTAATTAAAAATGTCAAAAAGTCAATTCATGCTGCTGAAATGAACAGTTGTTGTGATATATGATCATAAATTTCACCAAAAAGGCGTTTCCAGACTACTCCTTTGTGCTATTTTATGACTTAGAAGGGGAACCCCAGCACCGCTGCTACAATGTCTGACAAAACAGACAGTAGCAAAAAATCTGACGTCTCTTTAGATATATCAGAGACGCAGTAAAGTCAGGAGAAGAAAGTCAGCTGTCATCAGATGTCAGAGCACAAGTGCTGCGACGTGCAGACGACCATCTAATTAGACCACAGTCTATTTTGCCGGAGCATGGCTGGAGTCAATATGCATGAATTATACCGCACCACCAGGAAACAGAATGAGCACGACAGGATTTTCAAAATAATTCGCAAAAGACAGACTGGATCTTGCTATATTAATAAATACACACATATATTTATATATACACATGTATATATTAGCAGTTGTTTACATTAGATCAATTACATCAGTTACTGGTTTAACTAAGGTATTATAAACCGAACAATTAAACATTAAATGCACCAAATTAAGCAACAAATATAGCTTCGCTGCACTCAGTGAACTCACCCATTGTAGAACAAAACTAATAAAAATATCTGGATGCATAAAATGAAAAATGAAGCAGTTTAACTAGTTTAACTTCCACAGAATGAGTTGTTTTGGACTTACTACTGCATTTATCTCTGGCTTTTATTGCACAATCTCCCTATGGTTCTTGGAGCTCCTCCGGGCTTTGCAGTGGATCGGACCAGAGCAGATACAGTGTAAATCCAGGGTTACAGTAGATACGGCACTGAGTGAAACAACCGGCTGCGAAGCTGTGCAGCACGGAGCAGTATTAGAATCTTTCTAAAATCATTTATTTAAATATATTGTATGCGTAGTGCAGACTGACGACTGCTGTCGTAGTATTGCTGCCACCACCAGCAATGCACTGTTTCACTATATTAACACTGATTTTAAGGCAACTTGGCTTCTGCCTGAACCGTCTATCATTGACGCTCACACAGTGAATGACGGGAGACTTCCTCTTTCACGTCATTTCCGGGCAACTTTAACAACGAAATATGCCTATTTTGTGTCACAGTTGTCTTTTATAAAGTCTTTAATCCTAATATCTTGTCAGTTACTGCCCAATTTCTCAATTTTAAGATGTTTTCTTTCAATTTCTGCATTTGTGGGAAAAGCATTACACAGGCACTTTAACTAGTTGATCTGGTCAGATGAGACCTAAATAAAACGTTTTGGGCCTACATGCAGACCTCCTTGATTGGAGATTCTTTACTTCTGCAGGGAAGATAGATGCAGCCAAAGACAGGGCAATCATGGAGGAAAAGGCTGAAGGAAATGACTTGATGATGGGTTGGAGGTTCACCTCTCAATGAGGAAGAGACATAACAAACAGACAAAGCAATAATTGTTACGGTTTTGATCAGTCTTCCTCAATCCTGGTCCTTAGTGTCCACTATGGGTGATTTACAGGCGTCTGCACCACTTGATGGCATGCTGATGGGGTAATGCAATCATTTCAATCAGGCTGCAGCAGAGACACATCTAAAACATGAAGGACTGAGGGCCCTGAGAACCACTTGTTCAGATCAAAGCTAGATCATGTGTTAGAATGGCCCAGTAAAAGTCCAATAATAAATCCAGTTGAAAAGAAGGTTTTTTACATAAAAACATATAAAAACTCGTCAAATGAACAAAAATAAGTAAATGTTAATTCATTGAGCCCCAGGGCTTAATTAAGTTGTTAATTAAACCACTGGTCCTGTTTTTGTCATTTTCAGCAGAATTAGACTCCAGTCCTCCTAATTGGACCTCAGGAATAATGTGGAAATGTCAGCTCTGACGGGAGCCAGCAACACCTATCTCTCTCTCACTCAGAAACACTTCTGGATATGGAAATTGCTTTTTCTTTCTCAGGCTCTCAGGTGCAGGCGGGTGATTATTTTTTTCTTTTGCCAAATTATGGGTGGCTGTAGGTGAGCCAAGCGAGATCAGAGTTCTGATGTCCTGAAACTGCTCTCATCATGCTCCCTGACAGCACAATTGTTATGGTAATCTTAACAAATGGTGTTCTTCAGAAAATCCGGTCTTTCCTTGTTCTCATTTGCTGCCATTCTTTGCTCTAAATTTACCCTCTTTTGTTACTGTAATCAGAGTTGTCATCTTTGATAGGAAGCACAAAGGATATCTCGCACAGAAGCACCGCTGCTCACAAAAGTGCAATCACCAGCAGTAGTTCATGTACGCGTCATTTTTTTTTTTTGACATTTTGAAATTATTACGTTTATTTTATCAGAGCTAGTGGCAGAGTGCAAGCACAGACTCTTTCACAATTCGCATTAAAATATGCCCATATGCAAACAGATCTACAGTTTGCATAATCTTTCATGAATAATGTAGACACACATAAAAGACGTAAAGGGACTGAGCAAAGCATAAGAGAAGATGTCAGCCTGAAACTTCTCTGTCATTTTCTTTGGAAACAATGGACGCATTGGGAAGTCATCTAAAGTCCTCGTGATTATCCTTTGAGGAATTATGTTGGGGAAAAGAAGAATCCAAAACACATTTTGTTGCTGATGAAAGCCCAACAGGATGTAAAACTCACCTTTTAACTTTTCTTATAAGAGTAAATAACAGTATGCAAATGTTCCCTGCTTGGCTGACTCAGAGTTTTACATAATAGTGGCATAAAGTACCCACAAAATCATGCATCAGATCAGTTTTTCCTAGGAGTCACCGCATGATTTTCTCACAGGTTTTGTATAAATTTTACATCTATTTGATATCACTTTGTTTCTTCAAATTTGCTGATTATTCGGTGTCTCACTTTAGCTACTTTATATTTTTTAAGTACTGGACAATATCCACAGAAATGTTTTTGTGGAAAATAAATTTCTTATTAAATTACTAGCTTTTTCTCCAGGCATGATTTCAAGACAACTAAAAAGTAGATGAAGTTAACTTCTTTGCCTGTTTATATTAGTTTTAGGACCAATTTCTCGGTCAAAGTGTGAACGCTGGAGATAGCTAGCACTAGCTTATGCTAACTTCTTATCAGGTAAATGGCTAATGTTATCTGAAAGGGTTAATTTGGATTTCTTTGACGTCCTAATCAGTAATAGTGTCCTGAGCTCTCATATCACTTTGAGCTTGTTGGAAATGTAATATATTTTTCCATTCTTTATTTTAATATTCCCTCCTTGAACCGGCACCTTAATGTGGTGGAGGGGTTTGAGAGCTCGAATGATCCTAGAGGCTATGTTGTCTGGGGCTTAAATGCCCCTGGTAGGGTTTCCCATGGCAAACAGGCTCTAGGTGACGGGTCAGACAAAGAGGTTCAAGAACCCCTCATGACGACTATTGAATCGAGGCATGTGACGTCGCACAGTACGGCGGAGCCGGGGTCCCACCCTGGAGCCAGGCCTGGGGACGGGACTCCTCGTACAGCGCCTGGTGGCTGGGTTGCTCCTCACAGGACCCAGCCAGGCCAAGCCCGAACGTTAGACGCGAGGCCATCCCCCAGTGGGCCCACCACCTGCAGGGGGAACCATGAGGGCCCGGTGCAAAGAGGATTGGGCAGAGGACGAAGGTGGAGACCTCGGCGGCCCGATCCCCGGATGCTTAGGCTGGCTCTAGGGATGTGGAATGTCACCTCGCTGGGGGAAAAGGAGCCTGAGCTTGTGCAGGAGGTCGAGAGATATCGACTAGAAATAGTCGGGCTCGCCTCCACGCACAGCGCGGGCTCTGGAACCCATCTTCTTGAGAGGGGCTGGACTCTTCTACTCTGGAGTGGCCCACGGGGAGAGGCGGCGGGCTGGGGTGGGTTTGCCTGTTCCCCCCAAGCTCAGCCGTCTCGTGTTGGGGTTTACCCAGTGGATGAGAGGTTCGCATCCCTGCGCCTTCGGGTTGGGGACAGGTCTCTGACTGTCGTTTCGGCCTACGGGCCAAGCGGTAGTGCGGAGTACCCGGTCTTCTTGGTGTCCCTGTCGGGAGTGCTGGATAGTGCCCCTCCCGGGGACTCCATTATTCTGCTGGGGGACTTCAATGCCCACGTGGGAAACGACAATGACACCTGGAGAGGCGTGATCTTAATCCGAGTGGTGTTTTGTTATTGGACTTCTGTGCTAGTCAGGGATTGTCCATAATGAACACCATGTTCAAACATAAGGGTGTCCATCAGTGCACTTGGGACCAGGACACCCTAGGCAGGAGGTCAATGATCGACTTTGTTGTCGTATCATCAGACCTTCGGCCGCATGTTTTGGGTGAAGAGAAGGGCTGAGCTGTCCACTGATCACCACCTGGTGGTGAGTTGGATCCGCTGGAGGAGGAGAGAGCCAGACAGACTTGGCAGGCCCAAGCGCATAGTGAGGGTCTGTTGGGAACATCTTGGGGAGCCCTTGGCCAGGGATGTATTCAACTCCCACCTCCGGGAGAGCTTTGACCAGATTCCGAGGGATGTTGGAGACATAGAGTCCGACTGGACCATGTTCTCCGCATCTATTGTTGATGCTGCTGCCCGGAGCTGCGGCCGTAAGGTCTGCGGTGCCTGTTGCGGCGGCAGTCCCCGAACCCAGTGGTGGACACCGGCAGTGAGGGACGCCGTCAGGCTGAAGAAGGAGTCCTAACGGCTGTGGTTGGCTTGTGGGACTCCTGAGGTGGCTCAGGAGGGGAAAGCAGTGCTTCACCAACACTGTTTACAATGGGGGTGGGAGGCTGCTGACCTCGACTGGGGACATTATCGGACGGTGGAAGGAGTACTTCGCGGATCTCCTCAATCCTGCCATCACACATTCTCTGGTGGAAACAGAGGCTGGGGACTCTGGGTTGGACTCTTTCATCACCCAGGCTGAAGTCACCGAGGTGGCTAAAAAGTTCCGCGGTGGCAGGGCTTCAGGGGTGGATGAGATCTGCCCTGAGTACCTCAAGTCTCTGGATGTTGTGGGGCTGTCATGGTTGACACGCCTCTTCAACATTGCGTGGCGGTCGGGGACAGTGCCTCTGGTCTGGCAGACTGGGGTGGTGGTCCCCCTTTATAAGAAGGGTGACCGGAGGGTCTGTTCCAACTACAGGGGGATCACACTCCTCAGCCCAACACTGGACCAGCTCTAAACCCTCTACAGGGTACTCGAGGGTTAATGGGAGTTTGCCCAACCGGTCCACATGTGTTTTATGAACCTGGAGAAAGCATTTGACTGTGTCCCTCGTGATGCCCTGTGGGGGGTGCTCCAGGAGTATGGAATCGGGGGCCCTTTACTAGGGGCCATCCGGTCTCTATACAAGCGGAGCAGGAGTTTGGTTCGCATTGCCGGCACTAAGTCGGACCTGTTCCCGGTGCATGTCGGACTCCGGCAGGGCTGCCCTTTGTCACCAGTCCTGTTCCTTTTATCCTTTTATGGACAGGATTTCTAGACGCAGCCAAGGACCGGAAGGGGTCTGGTTTGGGGACCAGTGGATCTTCTTTTTGCAGATGACGTGGTCCTGCTGGCCCCCTGTAGCCAGGACCTACAGCATGCACTGGGGCTGTTCGCAGCCGAGTGTGAAAGCGGCTGGGATGAGGTTCAGCTCAAGGAGCCTTTTCCAGTCGAGAAACGGAAAAGGGTGGCTTGCCCTCTTCAGGTTGGAGGGGAGTTCCTGCCTTTAGTGGAGGAGTTTAAGTATCTCGGGGTCTTGTTCACGAGTGAGGGAAGAATGGAGCGGGAGATCGACAGACGGATTGGTGCGGCTGCCACAGTAATGGGTGCTGTGCCGGTCTGTTGTGGTGAAGAAAGAGCTGAGCCGAAAAGCGAAGCTCTCGATTTACCGGTCGGTCTACGTTCCTACCCTCAACTATGGCCATGAACTTTGGGTCATGACCGAAAGAACGAGATCCCGGATACAAGTGGCTGAAATTCATTAGGTTCCTCCGTAGGGTGGCCTTAGAGATAGGGTGAGGAGCTCGGCCATCCGGGAGGGGCTCGGAGTAGAGCCGCTGCTCCTCCACATCGAGAGGAGCCAGTTGAGGTGGCTCGGCCATCTATACCGGATGCCTCCTGGACGCCTTCCGGAAGGTTTTCCAGGCACGTCCCACCTGGAGGAGGCCCAGGGGACGGCTCTGGACACCCTGGAGGGACTATGTCCCCCGGGTGGCCTGGGAACGCCTTGGGCTCCCCACGGAGGAGTTGGAGGAGGTGTCTGGGGAGAGGGATTTCTGGGCGGCTCTGCTGAGTCTGCTGTCCCCGGGTCGCGGGAACAGCAGACTCAGCAGAGACGTTGCAGAGACGTTGAATGTTTATTCATTTAATTTTTAAACCGTGTCCTGTCCGGCAGAGTAGCGCTCAGAATTATTGTCCGAGTGCCAAGAAAAAGCCCAACAGATTTACTTTCACAAGTGGAGCATTACAGCTAACGCTTTAAAGCTCTGGTTGATATTTATAAACAAAACTTTATTAGAAACTGCTTTGGGATTATTTCAATTGTTACGAACACGGAGACAGAAATGAAAAGGAAAAAAATAAGAAGCATGAAAGAGAGAGATGTGGGACAAAAAGGAAAAGGGGAGAAAATAGGAATGGAGGAGAGAAAGGATGACGAGAATAGAAGATAACACACTGCTTGCTTCTACACCTGCAAAAACATTCATATTAACAACTTTTTTACCAAAAAGTGCACGGTCTGAGTGTGAGCGCGCTTTTGTGTACAAGGCTTCTCCATAAAAATATGCAACAGCGAGTGTGAGGAGCCACAAACCTGTCCCCCTGGACCTGGGACAGATACGGAGGAGATCTGAGCCACAGACATCCAAAGGCCCCCCAGAGAACGGGAACCCCAGGAGAACCATCGCCGGGACTACCACAACCCCCCCAGAGAAGAGCAGGGGAGAGTCCCAGGGGAACCACCCAGCAGCAACAGTGCAGATTGTAGATTTTATGTATTTAGACATCAGCTCTTTTCAGATCACGGTTTCAGTCTTTGATCAACATACGTTTTGCGTCCCTCAGTGAACAGCTTACCAAATAGTGCACCAAAATGATATTGTGATGGTGATTCTCATACAATATATTGTGCAGCTGTGTGTTTAGGGCCATTCTCCTGCTGGAAGATGAACTTCTACCCCAGCCTGAAGCCCTTTGCAATCTCTAACAGGTTTTCTTCCAGCATTGTACTGCATTAAACTCTATGCAACTTCCCATCAGTTCCCACCAGCGTCCTTGTGCCTGTTGAAGAAAAGCATGCCCACATCATGATGCTGCCACAGTTATGCACTACTTTGTGTTAGTCTATCGCAAAAAAATATAATAAAATATGGTGAGATTTTTAACAAAATGTGAAAAGGTTTAAATGGTAAGATGACTTTTGCAAGACAGTGTACATGATCATGCCAGACAAATGAAAAAATCTGCAATGGTAATGCTTATGAGAAGGAGCAGGGAGAAGAGGGGCAGGGATAATAAGAGATAATCCCAGCTTTTCCCCGTAGCCTTCAATCACACTACTTGGAGGACTGAGAGATGAAGACGGCAGGGCACATAACCCCATATTAATACGATGGACCAGCGATCTGTTCCCACCCTGATAGCCTGTAATACACGTTCTAACCCATAGATGAGAACCCTAATCCAGCTGTACTCCTGTGCATTGTGGACGATTAGCTGGAAGGTCTCCTCCCACTCCCATCAAGGAAGCCTTCCTTTCTTTCCAGGAGGAAAGAAACTTGACTTATATGGACAAAATATAGGATGCACAGAGGTGGGGTAGGTGACAAATAGAGCACAAATGGGACAAAGAAAGGGAGAGACTCAAGCACAGAGAGGAAACTGCAAATAAAACAGGAACAGATTGGGGTCATACCTCAAACCGCAAAGAAAACATTTCTGAGTGTAACAGGATTTAAGCTGTGTGAAGGGACTCTGGATAAAACCACAGAGGCAAGTGAGGACACTTTGTATCTGTATGAAAAGTGAAAAACAGAGGAAAAAAAGCAAATGCTTTTGGTAGCCTGGTTCCTCCTACATAAAGATCAGCGAAATCTGCCCTACAAAGCTCTGAATAAAGGCTGGGTGAAACAGAGAGGAGGAGATGGATGGAGAGAGTGGGTGATGCTGAAGCTGAAGCAGCCATTGTCATGGTTACAATCCGTAGCTTATGAGGAGGCCACTTTTGTGTGTATGTGTGTCTCTGTGTCTGTGTGTGTGTGTGTTCCTGTTTTGGCATCACAGTAAGAACCAATTTTCCGATATCACCATCAAATTGAGGACCGTTTGTACCAAAGTGAGGACATTTTGCTGGTCCTCAGGACCTATTTTGCTAACGTCTAGGTTTAAGACTAAGGTGTGAATTGAGTTTAGGTTAAGGTTAGGGTTAGGCATGCACTGGTAATGGTTAGGTTCAGGGTTATTGTCAGGGTTAGGGCATAAAAAGGGTTGAAAATGACTGAAAATCAATGGAAGTCAATGGGAGTCAACACATGGTCCTCACTACAAATAGCAAAACAAGAGTGTGTGTGTGTGTGTGTGCGTGTGTGCGTGCGTGCACTAAAAGTGGAGCACTGGGCCTCCAATGTCAACAGATGCCATGTGATATGCGCAGAAGCTTCATGTAGATTCAGTATAACCCTCTGCAGTCTTCTGTTTTTTCTTCACAGTTATTATTCATGATGCACATTTAGCCTGACATTATTATCCATAAGTGGATTAGTGAAACTAATTTCTATCAAAATATATGAATATTGTAGAAATAGCTCCAGCACACATAATGTTAACACTAAGCCAAATATGATCGCCTGTAAGCGGAAAGCCAAATAAACTGGTTTGCCTTAATATCCCTGAAGGCATTAATGATGAACATCCCCAACACATCTGCAACATTCAAAACTGCAGCTACGCTAGCGTTTATTTCCTCACTCCAACATGAGCTTCTATGTTTTTTCCTTTTTTTTTAAATGCACTGACGTCAAATCCTCTTTTCATGCTGCATCGCTTGATAATGATTGCTGGAATTACTCACAGTAAGCTCTGTGTGTATATTATGCTGTTCTAAGACACAAAGGGAGACTGGCTGTTTCTCACTTCATACATATTTACATATCTGCAGATCTGTCTGCTACAAAGTAATTCCTCACTGGACACCCAGAATGCTCCAATTATTAAAAATCTGTGCCTCTGGAGCTCATTATGACTTACCTGTTGACTGCTCTAGTCTCTCCCCAGACGTTTTTGAGGGTTGAGCTCTCAGTTTTCAGTTTTCATTTCAGTTTTTTTCTCTCTTTTTGATCTTTGTTCTTCAACTTTGTAAGCAGAAAATATCCGCAGTGCCTCCTCACTCAAAGGCAGAAGCACACACAAGAGCAAACTGTCATCGTGTCACAAAAGTAGAAAATAAAAGAGAGCCAGTTAGGGCCCGGGGAGCCTATGGTGCTGCCTGTTTTCTTGAATGTCCTTTCAGGTTGTCTGTATACTTGTCAGAGTTTAGAGGTTGCAGGTAAAACACTTCCAGAGCTGCTCCCAAACTGTAAGAAAGTCTCACAACAGTTTCTACTCAGCTGTTCACAAACACACCATAAATACAGGGTTTCTACACAGTCTGGAAAGGGCTGGAAAATCAGGTATATTATTCAAGTATTTTCCAGGTCTGACATAATCACATCATGGAAAAATATTTGTATTTTCAGACTTTATTTAAGGCATGAGTAGTATTTCCTTACTTCCTTGCACCCTTCCCTCATTGTTTCCTTTCTTCCTTCCTTGCATCTTCTGGATTCCTTTTTCATTTTATTTTATTGCTTTCTTGTGTATGTCCCTCTTTCTACCATTCTTTATGTTCTTTCTTTTTTCTATCCCTCCTTGCATCCTTCTGTTCTTACTCGTGTTGTTGCTTCCTTTATTCCTTCTGTCCTTTCTTTCTCATATTCTTCCTTCCTTATGTCATTTCCTCACTTTCTTCCTTGTCTTTCCATGCTTCCATCTTTCCTTTATTTGTCCCTTCCTTGTGTCCTTCCCTTCTTATATCCTTTCTGTTCTTCTGTTTTCTTTTCTTCTTTCTCTTTTTGTCTTTACTTCTATTCTTCTGTCCTCCTGTCCTTCCATCCTTCCTTTTGTCCTTCATTCTTTCGTTACTTGCTCACTCTTGTATTTTTTCTTTCTTACTTGCGCGATTTCCTAACTTTCTTGATTAAAACTTAAATTTTACATTTATAATTTAAAATAGGTGAAAAAGGCTGAGAATTCTTGAAAGTTTTACATGGCTAGTGTGTAGTAGTGGGTGACACGGGAGGGGTTTTTCCCTCCCCCTGTCCCCCCGCCCCCACAAAAAATGCCCTTGTCCCAAACCCCAATCCCAGGCCAGCAAAAAAAAAAAATCCTTTTTCCCGTCCCACTCCTGGTAAATTGACTCCCACTCCCATTCCCGCTCCCATTTAGAACGACTCCCCCCCCATTGCCACTCCCTTTTTGTTTTTACATTTATTTCTTTTGGCAATTTCTTTCTTTGAAGGACCAGTTAGGTCCCTTTTTTTTAGCTGTAGTAAAGGCCAGTTAAAAGTAAAAAAGAATAATAATGGGGGAAAGAAAAAAAAAAAAAACAAGGAAACAGACCATGCCTATCTTAGCTGAATAAACAAAATGTAAAAAAGGGGTGGGGTTTTACCGGGTTTTTAAAGTGATTTTTTCCTTTTGAACAAAGGGAAAAATTTTTATGTTTCCAAGTTGCTGAAACGAAAGAAAAAAATCCACTTAGCAAGAGAACTGTACTTGGTGAACAAAAGTGCAAAAAAAGGCATTACCTTCATAATTTTAAAAACTGAAACCTCAATGGTTCACAGCCCTGGTCCCCTCAGGGGACCCCTTTTCCCTGCAAGTTTTACATGTGTGTCTGCTCCAGCAAAACCTGATTCAAATTTCTGACATGACCCCCCTATACAGGCATCAAGAATGGAGGGTAAAAACTGGACAAAAAATTTTAATACAAAAATATTGTCATCATTAAAATTAAAAAAAATTGTTGTGAAATTTTCCCATGAGTGAAGTACATGTAACATGAAAGAAATGTAACATCAAAATGTGACATTAAATTAAAGGTACCATTTATTTATTTATACATCATTAGAAAAACAATAAATTGTACCATTATATCATTAAATGGACTATTATGCAATTTAAAGTGCCTTTTGAAAAATTAAGTAAAATTTTTAAAAGACGACATGACGGATTATTAGTGGTACACTTAAAAATATTTAATGATGTATTAAAATAAAAATTGTACATTTAATGGTACATTCAATTTTCTTCTATTTCACAACGTATTTATTTAATATCTTCCCCCCTGAGGAAGCTATTCTGCGGACCCCCGCGAGGGAACATGGGGAAAATTTTTTGCGTTCTCAAGCAATACTTTTTGGGGTTCTCCCCCAGGGCAATTCCTTTTTTGCGTTATCTCGCAATACTTTTTTGGGGATAGTTTTCCCAAACCAGATAACTGCAAAAATGGAACAAACACTACACTCGTTTTTGAGATTTATTGAGTTTTATTTTTATTTTTATTTTTTATTTTATTATTTTATAATACTGCACGAAACCACATCTGTGACACTTTATTTGCTTATTGCTGCTGCATGATGTGTACATTTTTTTGGACGCCATTAGTGCTCTTGTTTTTATCTGGATTTGAACGGTTCTTCTTATCCTAAGCATTTAATCACATTGTTGACTACATCTTAACCTGCATATGACAAATAAACCATATCAATGCCATATCAGTGCTGTTTGTTTTGTGAGTAGTTTGTCATATGTACTGCTGTTCCAAAATGTACATCTTTCTCAAGGCGATTAACAACTTTTGCGAGCAAACGCAAAAGTATTGCGTGGGGACGCGAAAGAAAAATAAATTCCCCATGTCCCCTCGCGGCCTCCGTACCTTTTTTCCCCTCTACTGTGGCAAAGGCCTTTTAAAATCTTTGGTGCAAATGCAGCAACTTTTTGGTTGGTCAGATGAGACTTGACACGTGATGTTAGTTTTCGTTTCAAAATGAAGAGATGCAGCTGATTCAATCCAGAATTTGCCTTAATCACTGCTGTACTTGATTACGACTAAACACGTTTTTAACAAACAGCATACTGCGTGTTAACAACGCTACATTCAACTCTCCAAAATTTTCGGTAATTTTTGCGATTTTCCTGTCAGCTCTATGGTTTTAATAGATAAGTCCCTTACTTCTGACTTTACGTGCAAATCCAAATTTTACCACGTCCTTTTTCTGCACCTGCGTTTGCTCCCCCTTTAAAACGCAGGGGGAAAACATCGATCAGAAGCAGTGTTGGCTTGTGGGTCTTTTGTAGTTCGTTTGACTCGCATTATTATATATGCTTCTTGGTTTTAAAAAAAACTACACAATGGGGGTTTTCCCCAAGCCATTTTATTTTTTTTTCTTAAAGTTTATACAAAGTCTCAGTTTTTTACATTTCCAAAGGAAATTGACCCAAAGTTTATTTCCCCCCCTATTGGTTTCTTCCCCGCTCCCGTCTGCTCCCGTTCATTTTTTATCCTGTACCGTCCCAATCACGTGATCTTTACTAAGCCCCCTTACCCCCATCCCGGGGGGGATTCCCATGGGAATCCCGTGACCCGTGGGATTCCCGAACAAATGTCAGCCTCTAGTGTGTAGGTAACATTTCATTCTATTTAGCTTTAAGCTTAGAGAAGTAAATGCAGTTTGTTATGTACAGATCAAATACTGAAGCAAATAATTTCAATGATCGTGTAGTTTGTGTTAACCAGGGTTTAATGCTTTCATTCTGACAGCATTAGAATGCCAGAATGGTTGTTTTATTAAAAGGGTGTGGTGCTTAAAATTCTTCTTTTTGTGTTACCTTCAGTGAATAAGGTGGTCTATATTCTATTTGCATGAATGGGTTTCACATGGAAGAATATTACTGCTAGTAAGATTACCCCCAAAACACACATTCACTCAGTCACCCAGAACCTAAATGAGAACTGTTGTTTCTATAACAAAAAACAGCAAATAATGTCCAGTAAGTACCAGGACATCTCCTGATGAGGATTTAACTAAGAGAGCAAGTTGCCACCAATGCAGAGCTTACTCTGTAATGACAGCAGGCTGGGGAGAGTGTCTCTGAAGATGGAGACTTTTGGACACTGGCCTGGTGTCATGAAGGGGAGTAAAGAAGCTGCTTCGCACTGAGAAGAAAATCAAAAACAGACTCAGGTTCTGCAGGAAGTACCAGGGCAGGACTGCAGAGGACTGGGGGACAGATAAAGCCCTTCCTGTTTGGGACATCTAGAAAAAAGGAGGTAGTGGTTATCATTTTAATTTTTGCCTAAAAACACTGCCATGAATAAAGAGTTAAATCCAAACCATCTTCCCGTAGCAGCTTGACCCAGTGACCCAGGAGCAGTTTGGTAATGAACAAAGTTTTTTCCATGATGGAGCTCAGTTTCACAAGGAAAAGGTGATAACCAATTTGCTGAGGGATCAAAACACTAATGTTTTGTGTCTATGACCGGGAAACTACCCAGACCTTTTTTCCATTGAAAGTATGTGGTTAATTCTCTAAAACAGAGTGGACTAAACAACTGTGAGCTAAAAAAGTTAGAACGGGTCACTATCAGTGAGGACTTGGGTCTGAAGCTGATATCCAGTATACCAGAGGGAATTGCAGAAGTTTCTCTAAATCTAAAAACTGACGCTTTGCATAAACTTGATGTATTTCTCATCAAACGTATTAAATGCTTAATATTGGACATTACAAGACTCTATAAGCTTCTTAAAGAAATATCTAACAAGATTGATGCAGTAGAGGTAGAAGAAGCCCTTTATAGTGATAGTGAAGGGAAAGGAAGCATATACAGTAGATATCATTTGGAGATAACCTGCCATAGGCATACAGAGGTTTTCAAAAGTCTTTTTGTAAAAGTTTAGCAAAGGTTGCAGACAACATATTACCATGAAGTAATGGTAAATAATAATGAAAAATACAGAAGGTCAAGTATCTGCACGCCTTGTGTCATTGTGTTTTGCACTCAGGTTTCTGTGCAGAAAACTCTACAAGGACATCATCTGCACAGAAATGAGTTAACATTATTTTTTTCAACCAGAAGCCATTTCTTGGAATTAAAATGGTTGCTCTGAAAACTAACAGGAATAAGAGTTTTCAGTATGCAAATGGGAAATTCCCACCCTGAACAGTTTATCCAGTTCACAACTGAATGAGAAATTATAGTGAACCAGTGGACATGGCAACTTTTCCGAGTGAGAAAACTGCTTTCATGCTCCCTCACAGAGAGAAAACAAGGCAACCATATCCCGGCAACTGACATTACTGCTGCTGCAAGGCGAGGGATTATTCATTTCAGTACAAATTGTCAATACATTGCTGGCCACATTTATTGGAACCCTGTTAAAGATGAGGAAGCTTTTAAATAATTCCATCTTTAATTACAGCAGAATGATCTCATACCGAACATTTCTGACTAATCAGTCCTCTTATTTTGGCACACTCAACGGGGAAACAAATCCCATGTAATAAATAATTGTTATTAACACAATCAGTGGTGGCATGATTATTGCTACCCCTGTTGTTAATACTGTTCCCCCCCCCCCGATAATGGGAAAATATGTAATCCTCTATTTTACAAGGTTGAGGCATACAGGGAGACAGGTCTCTGATCATTCCTTTTTGCACAATCTCTCTAGCACATCTGGATTCCTGGGTCCTCTTATCTGCTTTATTCTCTTTAGTTCATCCCAGAGATTTTTGATAGAATTTCAGTCTGAGGACTGAGAAGGTAAAATGGAAGGTAGAAGAAGGCTGAATTTGTTTTTGGTGAAGCATTTCTGTGTTGATTTGGACATAATTAGCCTGTTAGGAGACCCAGTTATGACCCATTTTCAGTTTACAGGCAGAGACCAACAGTTTTTACCTAAAATGTCTGGGCATTTCAAAGCCTTGCACACTATCAAGGTGCCCATGGCCTTTTGAAGAGAAACAGGCCCGCAGCATTAGATATGTTCCACTGTACTTAACACTGGGAAGAGGTGCTTTGCTGCATATTCAAACTTTTTTCAAGGCAAAACTACCCAAAGTGTTTGTTGGTGCAAATCTAAATCTTAAATCAGACCAAAACCCACAGTTGTAAAGTGTAGAGTTGCTACAGCATTCAGACTTTTATCTACTCTACCAGGGCCACCACTACTGTAAATAGGGACAGCACTAGGCATTGTCTAACTAGTTTCCATGTTATTACGTTTACAAACAAGCATGTCATGAATACAGTTCTGTCTTTAATCCCTCACTTCATTCCCCCTAAATCTCTCTGTCTTGGGCTCCTATATAAAACCTTGCATCCAAGAAACAGTATCTTTATAATGGTCACTGAAAATAGAGGCCGGATTATTGAAAACATGTTGGAGACTGGCCTGGCTGGAGTTGACAGTGTCTAAGCTAGGTTGGCGTAAAATGAATAGAGACATCAACACTTGAGTAGTAAGAGTTACCAAGAAATTTCAGAATACAGGTGCCAAAAACATTCCGTGTATATTTATGCTGTAAATAATTGAAGACTAAACAAGTAAGAAAAGCTTTGGTATTTTTTAGGCTTTTTAATGCATCTGTGCTGGTCTTAAAATAGACAATCATTGCCCCTAAAATCAAGCAAAAACAACATTTTAGAAAGTGTTGGCCTCTTTACGTGCATGTGATTTTGCTATAGCCAGATTTTGTATTTAAATGTTTTCTGTGTCTGTGGTGTGCCCTCATACAGGTTTTGCATCCTGCTCCCCTGCAGAGATGTGTTCCTCTTTTAGATCTCTCTTCAGAGACATTCTTCCAGCCTTATTTTTCACAAAAACCTCCGCCAGTTGCTCATATAACAAATGGTCTTTTTGTCTCCCCTGTAAAGACAAAATGCTGAAACCAATTTAGGAAGTTAGCTTTAAGCCCCTGATAATTTACTGCTGGTGTGACAGATCTAATAAAATCATTTAATTAATTACTATATGCAGTTCGTTTCTTTGTTCCTTTTGGTCTGCTACTGTATCTATTTTATTTTTTTTCTAAAACTACTCATAAGTCTAGCTCAAGGAGTAAAGAGGAGACTTATTTGTTTCCTGCCCAACAAAGCTTTGCAGCAGCCTCAGTGCACATCTGACAGTTTTCCGTCAAGCTATAGAGAGTTCATTCTTCGTTGGAAGCTGTTGTTTCTTCTTTCAATGGAGCTCATGTCCTTGTATGTGTGTGCAGTAGAGGCTGACTTTTTCGGGAATCCCACGGGTCACGGGATTCCCATGGGAATCCCGCAGGACGGGAGACAGCATTAGTAAAGATCACGTGATTGGGACGGTTACAGGATAAAAAAAAAGGGAGCCAGACGGGAGCGGGAGCTAACCAATAGGAGGGGGAAAAAAAAACTAGGATCAATTGTCTTTGGAAATGTAAAAAATGAGACTTTGTTTTAAAACTTTAAAAAAAAAAACTTGGCTTGACGCCGCCATTGTTGTAGTTTTTTTTAAAAGTATACTATAATACGAGTCAAAGAAAACTACCACGACCCACAAGCCAAACACTGCTTCTGATCGATGTTTTTCCCCCGCCTTCAGAATGGAGGGGGGGAAAACGCAGGGAAAAAACGGGCGTGGTTTAAAATTTTATTGCAACGTAAAAGTCAGAAGTTAGGACTTATCTCTTTAAACTCATAGAGCTGACAGGGGAAAAACGCAAATATTACCCAACGTCAGGAAGAGTTTAATGGAGCGTTTTTAACACACAGTATGCTGTTTTTTAAAAGCGTGGTTTTAGTCGTAATCAAGTTCACCAGTGATTAAGGCAAATTCTGGATTGAATCAGCTGCATCTCTTCATTCTAAAACGAAAAAGGTACCATCACGCGTCAAGTCTCATCTGACCAAAAAAGTTTCTGCATGTGCACTAAAGATTTTAAGGGGCCTTTTTCCCACAGTAGAGGGGAAAGGTACGGGGGGCTGCGAGGGGGACATTTTGGGGGTTTATTTTTTTTTCCCTCCCAACGCAATACTTTTGCGTTTTGGCTCGCAAAGTTGTTTAATCGCCTTGAGAAAACTGTGCATTTTGGAAACAGCGCCACATATGACAAAACTGCCCCTCACAAAAAAAACAACACTGATATGGCATTGATAAAGGTTTATTTGTCATATGAAAGGTTAAGGGGTGTAGTCAACAATGGGGTTTTAAATGCTTAGGATAAGAAGAACCGTTTAAATCCAGAAAAAAAACAAAAAAAAATGGCGTCCCCAAAAAAAAATACACATCATGTAGCACCATTTTAAACCAAAAAAGTGTCACAGATTGTGGTCTCATGCAGTATTATTGTCCAGAGTTCAGTAGTTTGACAGCTTGTGGATAATAACTGTTTTTTAAGTCTGATTGAAGATCATTTTATTTAAAGGCGATTTCAAAATAAAACTCCAATTAAAAACCCCAAAAACGAGTGTTAGTGTTTGTTCCATTTTTTCAGTTATCTGGTTTTGGAAAACTATCCCACAAAGTTGGCCCAGATAACGCAAAAAAAAGTTTTGCTTGAGAACGCCCCAAAAAATTCCCCCATGTCCTCCTCGCGGGCCCCCTTAGAAAGGGCTTCATCAGGGGAAGATATTAAATAAATACGTTGGTGAAATAGAAAAAAAAAAATGTACCATTAAATGTACAATTTATTTTAATACATCATTAAATATTAAGTGTACTACTAATTACGTCATGTCGTCTTTAAAATTATACTTAAAATTATTCAATGGCACATTTTTAAATTTGCATAATAGTCCATTTCATGACATTTTAATGGTTACATTTATTGTTTCTAATGATGTATAAAAAAAAATAAATGGTACCTTTAATTTAATGTCACTTTTAATGTTAATTTTTTCATGTTACTTTAAACTTCACTTATGGGACATTCGCAACATTTATGTTTTTAATGATGATTTATTTATTAATTTTGCCCAGTTTGACCCTCCATTCTTGATGCCTGTATAGGAGGTCATGTCAGAATTGAATCAGGTGCTGGAGCAGACACACATGTAAAACTTGCGGGAAAAGGGGTCCTGGGGACCAGGGCTGTGAACCATTGAGGTACAGTTTCTAAATTTGTGAAGGTAAGTTTTTTTTTTGCACTTTTTTTCCACCAAGTACAGTTCTCTTGCTAGGTGATTTTTTTTTTCTTCAGCAATTTGAAAACTAAAAGTAATTGTCATTGTTCAAAGGAAACAATCCTTAATAAATGAGTAAAATCCAACTATGTACATTTTGTTTATTCAGCTAAGATAGGCATGGTCTGTTTCCTTTGTTTAAATTTTTTTATCTTTTTTCATTTTATTCTTTTTACTTTAACTGGCCTTTACTACAGCTAAAAACAGGGACCTAACTGGTCCTTCAAAGAAAGAAATTACCAAAAGACTAAATGAAGAAAACAAAAATGGGAGTGGGAGTCAATTTACCAGGAGTGGGATGGGACAGGATTTTTTTTGTTATGCTGGCCTGGGATTGGGATGGGACAGGAGAGAAAATCCACTCCCGTGTCACCCTCTAGTGTGCAGTACCATTAAAATGTTTGCACTCTCTAAAGTTATAAAGATGAGGACACATTTGTAGCTACCCTCATATCTCATTGAGACAATTTCTCCTAAAAAGTGACTAGAGATTATTTAAACCATACCTGCACACCTTAAGCATTTGACAGAGTCTCAACATATTAAATAATTTGCTGTTTAAAAATAAAATAGACAGCTGATAGACATAAAGAAACTATTAAAAGTGTAAGGGTTAGGCTTTTCATCAGCCATTCAGCTTGTTTAAAAGAAACAAACAGGCTGCTGGGTAGTTCTGTGTTGTTTTGTTCACCACGATGAACATCAAGCAGGGAAAGCAAAGGTGGGTGCTGAGGAGCTCATAAACCAGTTAATACATATTCATGTTCATGGTGAAGGCTAGAAAACCATCTCTAAGCGGAATTGCAAGTTGAGACAAACACACAAAACCAAGACTGAAATTTACTAAAATGTAATTACAAAGGGCAAAAGGTTTCTAGAAGAACACTCTTTGGACTGATGAGACAAACTTGAGGCTTATACCCATGTGATACTTGGAAGGGGCTCAGTTTTACTGTGCACTACCAAGGCGTCCTGGGGCAAAACATGTTACCCCCTGTAAGAAAGCTCAGCCTCGGTTGCAGCTCATGGGTCCTCCAACAGGATAATGACCCAAAATCCTGTGGAACATAAATGGACATTTAAAAACTACAGTGATGAGATGCCACCCTACAAACCTGAAAAATTTCCAAGCTACCTGATGGTTAATGCAGAAGTCTCACTGTAAAGAACACAGATTTCTTGTTTGAAGTGATTTCTGCAAGTTCCTGCCTCTAGATATGAAATGATCTCATTATTATCATTTCTTGGTCCAAAAAATTTTATTTGTTTAGTTATTTGAAATATTCAACTGGATTTTCAATCAAAAGCAAAGTCAGTTTTCTGCTTTTTTATACTAACAGGTGTTGTTCTTATTGTTTATCTCATGATGTCTTGGAGAATTTACCTGCATGCATGTACACAGTGCACTTCGAGAGTAACAATGCAGCTCAAATTGATAACCCCTTCTCAGTAAGGGCTGCATGGTGGTACAGTTGGTAGCTCTACTGCCTTGCAGCAAGAATGTCCTGGGTTTGGATGCCGGCCTGGGGTTTTTCTACATGGAGTTTGCATTTTCTCCCTGTGCATGCATGGGTTCTCTCCGGGTACTTCAGCTCCCTCACACATTCCAAAAACATGACTGTCAGGTTCATTGGTCTCTGTAAATGAGGCAAAGCGCCTACAGCACAACATTACACCACTACCAGCTTCAAGGATACAGATTTGTGGCTGACTCAACCCCTGTGCAAATCTTCTTGTAGAAACAAATAAGGCAAATGTGGGAGAGAATAATATTGAAGCCATGTGAAACTGACTGCCTTCATCTGATCTTACATGGCATTCTCTGCTTAGCTGATAAAGTTTTGCTTTTAATCTATGATCCAGTGTTTCAACTGGATGTCTGCTGAGCTTTAGCATCAATTTTTCTTTACTTTTTTGGAGTAAAATCAAAAGTTATCTACCTGCTGTTCCACTGGATTTACACATAGGAAAAACATGACCAAGTGGATAGCACTGTTGCCTTCCAGGAAGAAGGTCCTGGGTTTAAATCCTGGCCTTGACTGGTCTACATGGACTGTGCAAGTTCTCCCTGTGCATGTGTGGGTTCTCTCTGGGTACTCCGGCCTCCTCCACAGTCTAGAAACATCAGTGTTAGGTTAATCGTTTACTCTAAATTGCCCCCAGGTATGAGTGTGTGTGTGTGGATGGTTGTTTGTCCTGTGTGTCTTTGTGATGCCCTATGATGAACTGGCGACCTGTCCAGGCTGTACCCTGCCTTTTGATCAATGATTGTTGGAGATCGGCACCAGCTCCCCCCACAACCCAACATGGATAAGAGGGCAAAGACGATGGATGGATGGATGGAACCTACCTGTCTGTCTGTCTGCATTTATATCTGTAATAACTGTCTAAAATACACCTTGCTCTAAAAGAGGGGGAACACCTCTTCCTCACCAAAAAGATCCAAAAAATATTTCAATGGCAAAATAATTTTTGTCTGCAGTTCAGTCTCAGACATCTGGTATTGATCTGTCTTTGAACGGTGCATTGAACTGGTTCAGGTTAAAGCAACACAGCAAGTGGCCCCAAAGTTCTAAAGTCAATATCAAGTTTTAATTCATATATTGACGTACTGCCGCTGTAAACATGAGGGGTTCGTCATAGTTTTATTCTTCTCAGTTAAAGTTTTTAGATGCTTGATCATGTAGGTGAATGTTCAGAAATATTGGATTTCTGCTGAATTCAGACAAATAGACAAATAAAGAAGTGAGAATCTGTTAAAAGTTTAATCTTCCAACCTGGAAAATATGAAATAAAAGAGATCTCATGAGAAGGAAGCTTTTCCCTTGAAAAATACATAATCCTGGCCTAACAGAGCTTTGATTTAAAATGATTAGAGAGCTTCTAAAAGCAGTTTATTAACACAGCAAAACACTATAAACACCACTTCTAACGTATGTGGATTATTAGAACTAAAGGTACAATATAAGGCTGGTTATGCATTAACCTGCCCTGCAGGTTCTTTGATCTATCAGTCTCCTACAGATCTGAACAACTGAGGCAGAGCACCCCCCATATTTATTGAGAGACAAGGTAAAGATGTGTCAGAAGTCTTAATACAGAATTATTTCCAGTGGAATAGCACAACCTAATTCTTAAAAAATAGAAAAGATTTGACCTTTAGTTTAAGTACATTTATTAATTGGAATGAATGTGTTCATGTTAATGTGGTGATGCAGGGTGTGATAACAGGGTTGGCTCAGTATTCAATATTATCACTACTCTGAGAGAATGCAGATATTGACAATCCCACCGACGGACTTTGACTCAAAGATATCCCAGTTCTAGTTCGACTCGTAGGCCCAGGAAGGCAAGAGATATTCTCTAAAAAAACACATTTATTTATTAAACTGGCTTTAAAAGGTATCATAAGAGAAGGGACCTGAAACACAGAAACAAAATAAATGGAACTAGGTATATGGATGATCAGGGGGAACACTGGTCCAACAAGGAGAAAAAGAACCACTGTTGGAGAACGTCAGGAAGAAGCTGCATTACAAACCATTAGACGCAATGACTATGCCAAAGGGTTGATAGCAAAAAAGCCTTTTCTATCTTGCCATCACAAACATAAACATAGAGTTTACTAAACTCTTCTGCAACTCTAACTGTAACTGTGTACTTTGATCAGAGGAGACTGAGATTTCTAGCTACAAACACTAAAGATGGAAAACATGAATTTCTAGAACGGCTCCTAATGCTAACTATTGACTATGGTGGAGGATCTGTGATGCTGTCGGCCTCTTTGTCTTCCAGAGGCCCTGGCCCTTGTTAAAGAGCCTGGCATCATGATCTTATTGTAATAAAGAAAGATCTGAAAAAACATATATATGGTGAAAACTACAAATGATTCTTTTGCTCTTTCAGAACAATAATGATTGAAACATCCAGCCAAATCAGTCTAGGGATGGTTATCATCCACTGAATCAACCTTCTTTCACAGCCATCTTAGTCCAGAGACATAAACCCTTTACAAAACTTGTGTGGTGAGCTGAAGAGCTTAAGAGACGTCAAAGGACTATGGATGTTTTAGAGAGATTTCGCAAAGAGGAGCAGTCAAAGATCTGTGAAACCTCATGAAATCTTAAAAGAGAGGACTAAGTGCTATCCTACTGGGGAAAGGGACATGTAGAAATTACTAACAGGGGTGTTGTGTGGAGATGAGCAGGTGCCCCATATGCAGAGGAGTAAGTCCTTGAAGCAACCGTCCTGGGTTTAATTCCCGACCTTGAGACCTTTGCTGCATGTCTTCCCCCCTTTTCTCTCCCCATTTCCTTCTAATAACTGTCAATAAAAGCTGCTAGTGCCCAAAAATCTAAATAAAGAAATTACTAATATCTGGGGTGTCAATAATTGCGAGAGTGATGGTTTTGTTGGACATTTTTCCCCATTCACTTCCATAAATCAAAGTCTGTTTTTTTCTTAAATGTTCAGTAAAAGATTATGCTGCTGCAATCAAAGATTCCTTTATGTTTAGTCATTCTGTACATCTTTACACGGAGCGCCGGGTGTTGTAGGTAACTTCCTCAACAAAGGGTAATGGTGTTATGATTTGGGGTTGTTTGGTTCTGGTTTCGGGTTTTTTCTTTATATGTTCTTCACAGCTCAAGTTTTGAATCATGCTTCTGTTTATTATTTTCCTGTTTATGTTTTTGTTTCATGTTTTTCTAGTTATAGTTCTATTAGTTTGTTTCCTTGGATTTGCGTTCTGTTCAAGCCATGTTTTGCTCCTGTCACGTTGTGTTCTCTGTTAATCAACTTTATTCGGTTCACCTGCACATATCTGTCTTGCTTCACCTGGTTCACACTCCATTTATACACACCTGTTCTGTTTACAAATCGCGGAAACATTTCTCAGATAATGTCTTGTTGTTCAGTTCATTTCACCTGTTCATCATGCCAAGCCTGTCTTGCCAACCTGCCCATGTCTGTTTTTGCCGTCACCTCCTGTGAGTGCGTTTTTTTGTTATTAAATATCTTTTGCGTTTACCGTCATGCTGCCTGCTAGTCTGCATTCTGGGGTCCCGGATCTCGCAAGCCGTAACAAAGGGTTGTTGTGTTCTTTTTCTTTTTGAGTGAAACGTTGTTGATGGTGTGAGCACAGTAATGCTTTCCAAGTGGCAACAAAATTGTGAAGCAGCATTGTCACAGAAAATGTTGTGGGAGAACAATCTTATTCAGCCAGATGAATGTACTGAAAACAGCATTAAATACAACAGCATGCATAATTATCATCTTACAGGGCTTCTTGCTCCTCTGAGGTCACCTCTTACATGCAGAATACACCATTGGGCATGTAATGGTAATTATGGGCAATTGGTAATTGGGCATGTTACACATGTCCAATTACCATCAATGAACCTTCCGCTGGTGGCTTTTAGTTCTTAACATCAGTCCCAACGTGGCGTTCATCTGTCACACTGAGGGCAAGGAGCCTTGCTGCATTAGCATCATCCCACGCTCCTCACTCGGAGCCATGCATATTGTATGAGCATGTAACCTACATCCATCCACGCCTGTGTTTGCAGACGTCCCCTGACGAGACAAAATCTATAAACAGACCATAATGTGTGGCTGGGTGTTTAGTCAGTTTATTCCCCTGTCAGAAGAAATCAAGGTCCTGCTGATTTAGCTTGAAACATTTCATGCTGCTTTTCAAAACGGCAGCCAACCGCCAGGGGCAGATATTTAAATGGGTGCTCCAAATGTGTTTAGGCTGTATTAGTAAAACTGTGGCTATATGGGTGAGCCAAAACATTAAACACTTGGGATATTTTATCTAAATGATTTAAGCAGTGCTTGGCGATGGTACACACTTATTTTTCAAGGTTATAAAATATAGTGGAGCCATTGCTTAAGAAAGCTCCAGATAACTGTGCATAAAAAGTGAAAGAAATAGCAAGTTTCTCACTGATTACAGGAAACTGAAGGTGTTTGGATTTTCTATAAGGACGGATAAACAGCAACATGATGGGGGAAATTTTTAATCATGGAGCGTCTGAAGGAGAAAAACTCATGAATAATTTTGCTGCGCACCATATTTAACAGGCAGAATATTTATAGAAGCTGATCAGCCCTCAACCATGCTGTTTTAGCGTTGTCTGACAAAAAATGTTTGTCTCCACTTTGCTGCTTGTGTCCCAGATTCTGATCGGGGAAGTGACGAGCTTCTTTGTGAAGACTGAGGGATCTCAGGAGAAAACCATAGTGACCGCTGACTGCTGTTATTTCAACCCTCTCCTCCGGAGGATCGTACGTTTTCTAGGTCAGTCTTATTCCAGTGGAGAAGAGGTGCTAAAGTTTTATTTACCTTCAATGTATTTTGTTGGGCTTTTATCTTACAGACCCACACAAAGTGGTGCAGCAACGTGTAGTGGTAGGAAAGTAATACATACAGTTACTGTAAGTCTCAAATTATTCATTTCCTTGGTAGATTTAGCTTGTTATCATTATGGTGTTTAATTTTACCAACATGTTTCCTCTGACTGCAAGTAATATGAACATATTAAAGTGGTCCTGCACATTCCAGATGTACATTTTACAGCCCATCACCAAATCTTACAAATACCAGAGGAAATATGTAAAAAGCTCTTCAGCAATTATACGAAGGGATTGTTCACTGCTGGGTCAATAATGAGTTTTCCACTGATTACTGAGAAGGTAACAAATAACTTTTAAAATGTTTTTTTTATGAAATGTTAATTAAAAATAATTTCAGAGTTGATGTTCTTTTTACATTGTTTTACTATTATTTGAGAGATCCCCTTTTAATATTTTTCAGAAACAAACGTCTTGGCTTTTTAACATAAATTTTGATTCTAAATCTGAATAATGTTGGACTTAATTCTATTGGGTCTATTGGGGAACGAAATAGGTGTGGCCTGTCATTGTATTTAGTCCCTTTAATACCCCTAAATATAATCCAGTGTAACCAATTGCCTTTAAAACACACCTACCTAATATATTAGTTTAAATTGTCAGGTCAAAACTGAGAAAAACAGCAATTCACTCAGCAACATAGTTTAGGTGATATTGCCTGGACAGATCAGTCTCCTCTAGTTTATAATGAGCATATGGAACAACATACAGGTTTTGGCTTGATGATGTTAATAAATGTACCAGTGGGATAATTCAGTAGTTAGCAATGAACTGGTAACCAGTGCAGTGATGCTAAAGATGAAAAATAAAAGATTCCAAACTTTAAACGTGTCACCGAGCTCTGTTTAGTCCATCCTCTGAAAACAGAGAGATTAAGGCATTACCGTAAACCTTGCACGACATGGCCATTCACCTAAACTTGACAGGCCGGGAAAGGAGAGCATTAATCAGTGCAGTAGTCAGGAGGTCTATGGTAACTCTTGAGGAGCTGCAGAGATCCACACCCAGGGTAAGAGAATCTGTTGACAGGACAACTAGTAGTTGTGCACCACTCAAATCTTTATGGAAAGAACTGGAACAAAAAAAGCCATATTACAGCAAATAAGTGGAAAAAAGTGCTCTGGTCAGACGAGGCCAAAGTTAAACTTTTTGACAAACATGAAAAACGACAGGGAGAGGAGGGTGGTCAGAGCTGATGAGAAAGTAAATGGAGACTGACTTTCCATCAGGGCAAGGACTCACACCACCAGAGCTACAGTGGGATGGTTTATATGAAATCATATTCATGTGTTAGAATGTCCCAGTCAAAGTCCAGACCGAAATCCAACTGAGAAACTGTGGACTTGGAGATGTTTGTTCACATGCTCTCCATCCAATCTGACTGAGCTTGACCAATGCTGCAGAAAGGAATGAGCAAGGTTTCAATGTCAGGATGTACAAAGCTCACAGGCTTGGCCTAAAAGGCTAAACTGCTGTAACTCCAGCAAAATGTGATACCAGAAGGTATTGACTCAGGGGAGATGAATCCATGGCACAATTTTCAGATTTTTACTCATGAAAACTGTTTAAAACCATCTATCATATTCCTTCTACTTCATAATTATGCACTACTTTGAGTTGGTTTATTGCATAGATCCCAATGAAATATATTGAATGTTGTGGGTGTAATGTGATGGGTATGAATATTTTCGCACTATAAGTAGCACAAAGCAGCAATATTTTTTTAACTATCCAATTGCTTGATTCTGGCCCTAAATCCTCCCACCTCTCTTCATATCTTTACTCATACCCTCTCTTCATTCCGCAGGTGTCTACTCCTTCGGTCTCTTTGCCACCACCATCTTTGCCAATGCCGGTCAGGTGGTGACAGGAAACCAGACACCTCACTTCCTGTCCGCCTGCAGACCTAATTACACAGCTCTGGGCTGCCAGTCTCCTCTGCAGTACATCACAGAGAATCGAGCCTGCACAGGAAACCCCTACCTGGTGGTGTCCGCCCGCAAATCCTTCCCCTCCAAAGATGCAGCGCTCAGCTTTTATTCAGCCATTTACACAGTGGTAGGAAATATATTTTTAGGGAAATGGTCAAGGGGACAATGTGATGTTAAACTTCCTTGACTGTAATGTCACAAAGATGCTTCTTTGCTTATTTCCAATTAGGTAAATAAAGGTCTTAGGTGCTGTCCAGTACAAATAAATTGTTAAAACAATATTTGACTGTTGAGCAAGTTCATTAACAAGAACTTGTTTTACATTCATGCAGATTAAAACTGAATTTATTCATGTTCACAGTTCACCGCCTGTAGAAAAACTGAATTCACGTATGAATTACTTCCTGCTCAATCTAAATATTTTACATAAAGAGACGTTTCAAAGAATATGCAGGTCATGAGATGATTTGCCTATTCGTCTGGGGATTATGTCTTGATTTAGCATTAGCTAGCTGCTGCTTCATTCGTCTGCTCATTTCTGCTAAGCCAAACCCACCTTGAGACTGCCTGCCTGCACTCGGCTCCCACACAGTAACAACCAAACGCAGGGTGCAAAAATAAAATCTGCAAAATCTGTAGGTCTTGATGATTAGTGCATTATTCTGTAGTTTATTCTGTTAAGATTAAAATGAAGAGGATGACTTTATTGAAATTCTATTGCGTTTAAGGGGAAGTGTTTCAGCTCTTTGTGTTTGCCCCCTTACAGATTTCTGTTTTTGCTTTTTGTCATACTTCAGTGTTTCAGATCTTAAAAGATCAAACATAATCAGAGTAAATAGAAAAATACGTTTTTTTTAAATAAAGATTTCATTTGTTAAGGAAAAAATCTATCAAACCAATCTGGCTCTGTGTGAAAAAGCATTTTCCCTCTAAAGCTAATAACTAATTGTGCCACCCTGAGCAGCAACAGCTGATATCAAGAGTTTGCAATAACTGTAATGATTCTTTAACATTGCCACTGAGGAATTTGGCCAACCCCCCTTTGCAGAAAGGTTTTAATTCAGCCACGTTGCAGGGTTTTCCAGTATGAATGGCTTTTTTAGGCTCATACTACAATATCTGAACAGTATGTGAGGTGGATTTAAGTCTAGACTTTGGCTAGGCCACTCCAAAACGGCTTTGCTTTTGTGCTTTGGATTGTTGCCCAAAGTGTAATTGGTCTTAAGGTCCTGTACTGATGACTGGACATTCTCCTGCAGATATTTTGGTAGAGGGCAAAATTCATAAATGCATCAATTATGGCGAGTCGTCCAAGTCTTGAGGAAGCAAACCAGTCACAGAGAACTGTGCTCAGCTCAGGTTTGTAATGTAGAAAAACAGAATCATTCATTTCAAAGTTCTCCAAACAGTTAGTTCCACTTTTAGCAGGTTGCAGCTGCATCGCAGCTGGAGGATTACTGGGTGGTTGTTCAGACATGGCTCTTAGATGGTTGGTTGTCTGTAAATTACAGAATAACCTGCTGTGGAAATGCCTGGAAATAAACAACAAAGAACGTTCATTTTTCAATACATTCACTTTAAAAAAGAAACTTAATTCAAATATTCTCATTATATATAAATCACGTTACAGTTCTGACTGTCCATATTGAATGTTGCCAAGATTTCTCTCAAAGATCTGCATGCATTATGTCATCATTAGCATTTACAAGAAGCTTTTCATTTTCCTTGTTAGTTTGACACATTTCCATGAGAATCCTTAGATGTGTTTTTTGCCAGTGGGTTTACAGTTTGCCTTCAGAGGCTGCCAACAGCTCACTGGGTGTTGCCCCTCAGCTTCCACAAAGTGCCAATCAGAAGAACTTGGGCTTTGAGGAATGGGACCCTTGTTGATGCACCAGCTGAAAAAGCTGTCTTAAAATGGTAGATTAGCAAAAAGAAAAAGGAGCTATTAAATAAAGGAAACAACTGCTCAAATGGAGTACCGAGTTAAATTGGACTCAAGCCTTCTAATGCGTTGTGTTTTTGTTGAAGTTTGGGAAAATTGTCATGAATCAAGAATATCAGAAGAATATGGATGTCTTTATAAGGTATCTTTAAAAACATTCAAAAACTAAGCGCCTAAAATACTAAAAGACTGTCATTTTAATAATTGTATTTTATTTCTGTTTAACCAAATACTACTGCAGTCACAATTCGATTATTTCCCTGAAATGTTCAAATGTAGTTGAACACTGGAGCCACGGTAAAAAGAAGGAAATATCTGATCCAGACTTATTAGATGACTTATTACGACCTCAGCTGAACACCTATTATGCCAATCATTATTTAACAGAAACTAAGACAAAATCTAGAAGCAGTGTGTGAGAACCCAAACCCATCCTCACTGTTTCCAGAATTTTTTACAATTTCAGTAACAGGCAGCTGCACTCATTTACCTTATCATCAAGCCTGATCACCTCTATAAAATCAGAGGTTATGGCACAGTGCTGGTGTAAAACTTGAAGAAGTGTTTAAATAAAACGCAAGAAGTAAAAACGAGTAATTTTAGAAAATCAGCGGTTATTCCTCTTTAAGTTGTTCAGAATGTTTGCCTTATAATGGCGGCTCTATCATTCTTCACTGACTAAGACGTTTTCCAAAGCCGTTCAGGACAGATGCAGGTCCTCCCTGAGGTCACATGGTGCAATGCTCTGGAAAACAAAACAAAACAAAACTGTGGCCACATCTTAGGCTCCTCATATTCGGGCTTGTGTTAAAGCCACAGGACCCAGGGCCTCTGGCAGTCATTGAGTCCGTCATGAACTCCTCTGTATAAAAACAGTTTGAAAAAGCGGGTCAGATACCCTTAATGAGGCGAGCTGGACCAAATCCATTCCGCCTGATTCTGTGCAAGCAGTTTACCTCTGATGTTTCTGCAGAACAAGAAGGAGTCTTTTCTCTTTCACTAGTCTCAGTAGGAGACTGAGTTCACTGACTGGAGAAAACTGCGACTCCAGACCCTTTGAAAACAAAAACCAGCTGCATGTGCATGTAATATATACATCTAGTATAGCAATAATATGAAGCTGATTTAAATTCCAAACAAGTCTGCCTTTTTAAATAAAGATGGGATTCTGATGTCATTTTGGGGACTTAATCCAGGTATTTAATAGATATAGATTTTTAAATGTCGCCCTTCATAAGACCCGGGGCTATTTAAAAAACGTCCAGGTTTTATTTCCCTTTGGGATGAACAAAGCATTTTTGAACTGAATTCATTTGAATACAGTGTATATGTGTTATTATCAATCATTGAAATCTAATCTTAACAAAAATACAGTAGATTTTAAAGCAACCTGATGCTGTCTGAGAATCTGTGGAGGGGGCTAAAGATTAGGGTTATGGCAAGTGGCCTTTCAACCTCAAAGATTTGGGGCTCATCACTAAAGACAGTTCATTAAAAGACCAGTGGATATAAGCCAAAAGGTGCTCCGCAATTTTACCACTGATTATTAAGGAGGGTAAAAATACGTTAGGACCTATTTTTTAATAAAATGTAAATGTAAAAATTGTAAATTGCTTTTATATTGTTTTATTATCTTTTCAGAGAGGCTTGTCTCATAAATGCATCTGGGCTTAGTTGTATAGTGTATTTACATACAGAATCTTTCTCCAGTAGTTTTTAGACGCTATAAACAGAACTTGGATGTGTTTTTCCTGTGTTTTCTGTTTGTGTTAAACCACTCAGCTGCTATAAAATGACTGCTGATTGCGCCCTCTTGTGGCCTGATCAAGCTCTACATCCTACTGAACCAGTGACGCTGCAACGCAGTCTGCATCGTCTCAGCTGGCTGTGTTTCCTCTGCTTCACTTAAATCTAAATATCAAAAAGTTATTTTTTATTTAATGTTTGTCTTACAGATGTATGTGACATTGGTGTTTCGGACCAAAGGAACCCGTCTGATGAAGCCCACTTTATGCCTGGTGCTTCTGTCTCTGGCTGTGTTGGTTGGGGTAGTGAGAGTGACGGAGCACAGGAACCACTGGAACGACGTCCTGGCTGGTTTTGTCACTGGAGGGGCCATTGCTGCGTTCCTGGTGAGGGGAAGCTAAGAGGGAGATGGTGGAAAGCAGTCCGTTACAAATCAGAACATACATATTAAAAGGTTCTGGTCTCTACCAGGTTGAGTTATAACTTCAAGTGTACCAAACACCAACAGATTCCACACTGTCGTTTTTTATTGAGCAAAACAATAACAAGATTTACACTGTATGAAAATTAACTATGTCCCCTCTTATAAAATCTTCAAGAACTGCGTTAGCAACAATAGTTTGTCCTTCACACCATTGTTGGGGAACTTTATCTGCTCTTCAGCATGCACAGGGTCCCAAAACAGCATTCAATCAAATGTAGGTCTGGATTTAGACTGGGCCATTGCAACACAATCCCTCGTTTATCAGACATTCTGTTGTAGATTTGTAGATTGGATTTTTGTTTATTCAACTGTGGTGTATGGGAGCCCAGCGCGAGCACCCTCAATTTTGTTGTAACCCGAGTACAATGACAATAAAGTCTATTCTATTCTATTCTATTCTATCCGACACAGATTGCTTTACTCTAGAATGCTTTGGTAAACATGAGAATGCACAACAACTGTGTTTGTGCGGATATGCTGTGTTTGGTTATTGCCAAACTGCTTTATATTGTTTTTAGGTGAAAGAGGCTTTCTACTGGCAACCCTTTTATAGAAGCCATATTTGTTATGTATTCGTGGTTCCATTATGATCTTCTGGATCCATTATGAACTCTTAAGCATTTTACAGTCTGACCTTTCCTGGGAAACCACTCCTAGGAAGATACATTTTTTTTCATTTGGGAAAAATCTTTCCCAGAGTAGAATAATGGAGCTGTTTGGTCCAAAACAGAAAACTGCTGCTTCGGTGGATGATCAGTTATTCAAGTGCTTTAATTAGCAGACGCTGGCTGCTACGTGTTCCTGCTAAGCCCTATGAAAGCAGCAAGGGTGTACTTAGTTGTTTTTGTTCCAAATAGTGTTTCCACCTTGCTTTTATGTTTTTTATGCATAATAAATAAAGATAATGTGGAATATGTTTTTTGTTTTTTCAAGTCCATATTACTGGATAATGTCCTGATGCACTGTATCATAAATGCTAGACGTGGCCACACTCACCACAGGCTATCAGTTTTTGCACCGTACAGTCATCTCATCAGTAATTTAGGAGGCCTATTTTTGTCATTGTAAATGTAACACAGTTGAACTTTAACATTTCAGCCTGTTTCGCTCCCAATTCACGTTGCGTATCTACTTTAAAACAAGCCTGACTGAAATGGACCCAGAAATATTAACACATGACCAATTGTGAATTGATAGATTGTTTCTACCCAGCAGATGGCATCGAGTCAGTGTTTATATGACTGTAATAGTTGGTTTCAGGATCTAATAACAAAAATGACCTTGTCAAGTACCTTCATTATTTATATTAGAAGCAGAGGCGGCATCAAATCATGTTTGTAGGAGAGTAGTCACAGAAAAACTGATATTTTAAAACAAAACCCAAATAATTACAGAGTGTAGCACCCTATGTCAGTGATTAGTGCTGGCATTACTAAAACAGCAGTCTTTGTCTGTTTTCTCTCGAGAACGTGGATCTTTACCTTACTGCTGAGATTTCCGAAATGCTATTAACATGTTCAAATCCAGCATGTTCAGTGACAGATACAGGTTGAAATCTTACAGGGATAAAACAGGGCAACTCTGCTATAATACATGCATCCTTCCTCCTCTCTGTCTCTCTCACAGCCTAAAGGAACTGCAGACATGACTTAACATGTCACAGAAAATACTGTTTCCTTTGGAAGAGCTTCCTCGACCTTTTGTGTTTCCTCTGATTTCATTCTTAAACACGTCCTTGATACTGAAAAAGAAACACGGTGCATTCACTAGATGCGAAAAGACAGGATTTTTCAGTGTCTCACTGAGCAGTCACCGTTCAAATCAAATCAAACTGAAAATTGTCCAATTCTAGTCACCAGCAGTTGTGTTATTGCATCTCTGATTTGTTCCCTTAGGTTTTTGAAATATTTGGCGACTGGGTTGGCATCAGTGAGCGTTCTTAATGGATACCTGCTGATTCTGATTTGGCCCTATCGTGATTTTTAATTTTTTTTGTAATGGACTAAAACATAAAAAGAGGTAGTAGTTTAATCCAACAGAAAATTACAATATTATCCCTATTTATGCTTCAAAGCATGTGTACCTGACCTGTATTTGATTTTTATTAACTGTAAAAAACTGTATCAAAGTACATGCTCTTGATTGATGTGTTAATAGACTGAAAATAGTGGGTTTTTTTCATTTTTGAGCTCCAGTTTACTGATCAGTGCATCTATGTTTGTTAACATATTTTCAGTATAGTGGTGGTGTGAAGTTGCCCTGGTGATCACAACAGGAAGCAGGAATGAGGACGGATGGATGCTTTGATCTCTACTTCATGTACTAGAAAGCTTTTGTGGAAAAAGAAAGAATATTTTTTCTTCCACTCATTGCTTGGCTCTTTCTCTACTTCAGGTGTCATGTGTCATCAACAATTTCAGACCAACTAAGCTAGCAGTGCCGACTCCAACTCCCCCTCCACAGCGTCCTGAACCCCCAATCAGTCTGCCTCTCCTCAGCCTGCCCCGTGTGGAGAGTCCACTTGAAAAGTTGAGTGGCTTCCAGGTAAGAGGTGAAGTTGGAGATTGTTTGGACGGGACTGACTTACACTCTTGGTTGCCTCTCTGAATCTGATTCTGCCCTAAATGGTTCAGATATTTTAGTCCTATTTTTATGTTTTATTCTCCTTTTTAGGCTCCAGGGCTACCATATTCTGAGATCACATGACCATCAGCCAACCCTGCCCCCCGCCCCACCCGATGTGCTCCTCCCCTCAAGACGTTGCCTCACCAGCTCAGTCTAGACCTGCCCCGCGAAATCCCTCTGCCCTGTCCCGCCCACCCTGAAGGACGGAAACCTCTGCGACGAGTCAAATCCACACAAGTGTAAGGCTTCACTAGTCACAGGGGACAAAGCCCGGACCCAACAGGGAAACAAAGACTTGTTGTTCCCTCACCCTGTGATGCCCTGTTTTGTCCTTCAAGATGGCCGCCCTTTTTTTGTTGGGTGTAAAAGACCCATTAAAAGACTCTTTAAAGCCAGAGCTCTTAAAGCAATACTGTGTCCTGTTTCCTTGCGGTTTTCCACAAAGATTCAACGGTGACTCTAAAGACTGTTGGCTGGTGATGACTTGATATTTCCAATCAAATAATAAAAAAAAAAAACTCAGCTGACCTGAGGGTCACAAGTGGATTTTCCTCAAGATCATTTTGTTATACTCAGGACAATTAGGGGAAACAGCTGAAAGAAGACCTTTATGTAATAACAATGCTGGCACCACAGAGTAATATGGCGCAGATTTTTGGTTCTGTACACAAAACAAAGAGATGCTGTCGAGGAGGGAAGCACTTTTGTAAATTATAGCACAGATGAACCAGTTTAACACTCAGTAAACAATGTTGTATCTTTCAGTTTTGATTTTAATTTTGCGAAGTGATAGAGGAGAGATTTATACACACTAGGGCTTTGCTTTTGATACCAGTTTTATTTGTGTTTATTCACTCCTGAATCAGATTTTCATGAACTTTTCAAAACTATAACATTAATGTTTCAGTGTGTTTCAGATGTCTGTCAGTTTGATGTTCATGCTGTGAAAAATCTCCACGTGGAGTTCTTATTGATCACTAGAATTAAAAAGCATACTTATTTAGTATTTCCAATAACCTATTAACCAAATTTATGTCTTATCTTTTCTCAATTAATGTGCATCTAAACAGAGGGCAACAATGTGGTGTTTCTTACATTTACTGTTGGTTGAATTTAACAAATGCATCAAACTGGAGAAAAGCCGTTTGTTGTTTGAATTAGGCATGGAGCAGGTTGAGATTCTCCCAATAAAAAACCAAATAGTAACAAGGTATTTGAACAAGAATTTAAGGTAGACATGAGCGATTGGATCTAATGTTAAAGTTCTTCATTTGTTCCTTCATTGCTTTACCTATAACCTTTATTTATTTATTTAGTTTTACTAAGACACTAGCAGCCTTCATTCCTTGTGTGTGGTGTAATTCTTTCTGAGGAATTTAACAAGATGGAGGGCAGCCAACAGCCCTGTGGGAATGAATTCATCACCGAACTCTCAACCTAAATCAAATTCTGCTCCTTTATTTGGCTTTATCTGTTTGTTTAGGAGACTAAAATGAAATAGTTCTTGTTACCATATCCACTTGCAGCCACTTCGTCGTGAATAGGTGTTTAACAAGGTTTGGCTTAAAAACAGTTTTGATAGTTGGCCAAATCCTGTCGTCTTGTTATGAGGATTGCTGAATACTGAGTAAGAAGGTGAAGTGAGTCACTTACCAGAGCCAAGAAAACAACAGTTTAACCGATAGAGTAATATTAAGTTGCATTAAATACGTAGGCAAAAATCATGTTTTTATAAATAATTTTGTAACCAACATTAGTTTTATTTTCTGATTGAGGCGGGTCTTAAATTTAAATAGTAATTTTCTTAATAAAAAGGTCTTGAAGAATTTTAAATTTCAGTAACAGTGTTGCAGAAAGCCTGTTGAATAGAAAAGCAACAGTTATTTCTGCTGTTGCTAAAGTATTTACCATGATCTTCTCTATAATATTCATTGCTATTTTCATATTGATGAATTAGCTTAATCCCTAAATTTGTTTAAAATTATGTAAAAAAAACGAATTATGTTGTTTTGGCGTCAGACAGATGCTCACTAAAGTAAAAATTGTTCATTTGAATAAAGCACATTCAGTAGATATAAATTTGGGTATTTGGCATTTTAATTAGCAAAATTAAGCATAATTGGGCATAACGCTAACCTCTCGATCTACTGCCATCTATGATTATTATTATTATTATAGTAAGCATATGATCAATATGATCCTTGGTATGTGTGGAATATGCCCCAACTGGCATTAGTGGGAGATAAGCAGCACTTTGCTTGTCCAAAAGGGATTAAGCAAAAACATTCACAATAATCAAATTAAAATTTTATACTTTTTATCCAAGTATGCATTACACAGAATATTACACCGTTTTTCTGTTATGCTCCTTATTGAGTAACAGAAGTAATAACATTTGTCATTCATGCTTGAACGAAGACACAAAAACTGCATTGATATTCTGGAAAGACACCATAACTGTTCATGTTTTGTTCTACCCGAAATATTTCCAAACAGCCAAATTACTCTTTTTTTCCTAAGCGCATTAAAACATTAGTAGCCCAATTTCAGCCAGCTGACAGGCACTGAGCAGCAACAGTTGGTTAGGGGTGACGCATCACTTCTGTGCCAGAAGAACAGAAGAAATCTTTGGTCTATCAAGCACTTGCTTTCTCATCAGACGTCCTGTAAGTCATAGGAGCGCCATGTCGGAAACGTGACGATTTTAAAACCATAACCTTTTAAATCCTTGTAATACCTTGATGCTAGTAACCAGCCCATGCCTAATTTGAATGAATCCATCTGGTCCAGTTGTTTGAAGGCTCTCTCTGCTTCTGTTAAACATGATTTCCACACGCTGACTGTGTTTTTGGCAGCAGTCAGACCTCTGACTTTGGTAGAGTATTACACAGCGCTTAGGTTTGTTCAAAATATATATATGATGTAATCATTCAGTTTGTATGGTTCAAATAAGATGAGGAAGGCGGACAGCTGTAAAGCAGGAATGTAGCTCAGTGGAGATGAGTTTAAAATCCAGCTAGCCTGCAGTCTGTGTGGGTTTGGCTCAGAGCTGGCTCAGTTCTGCTTAGTTCAAAAGGGAACTGCAGGTTCTAACAGTGTGTTATATACAAAGGACATCCTAATGGGTTTCTTATGCGTGTGTGCCCTTGCTGCGTGTGTGTTTGGAGTTACTGAGATCTGTATGGGTGTGTGTACGTGTGTGTATTTATAATGAGCACATTGTAGGGCAGCACAACTGTTAATTTGGCAGCCTGTTTTTCTTAAGTTAAACTGTCAAAAGTAGCTGCTATAATTACACACTCTCGCTTGTTTGTAAGTGCAGGCCTCTGAAGGACCCCTGCCAAGGCGTCCTAACAATGCTGGTTATAGCAGAAGGTGCTCATTATAGCTCTGAGATTACCTACAGTATTGTAAGTCTGTTTATTTTTTTTTCTTTATTCTTTTTTTAAGAAAAAAATTAGTACACCCCCTCTGGTTAGATAATGTTATTTTCATGTTAAAGTCTCTGTTTTGTATTTATTTATCAAAATAAACTGCAATTACCACTTAGTGAAGTAAGAACTCTTTTATATGGATGCAGAATTTATGTTTTACCACTTATATTTATGTCAAGGCTCTAACAGGAATGCTAACAGACTTGCAAAATGATTTCTTCCCCTTGAATTGTATTTTTGGTGTGATAGACCAATACAAAGTAGTGTGTAATTGTAAAAACTGGTATATGGTTTTTATCTTTTTTACAAATGAAAAACTGAAAAGTCCAGCACCTATATGTATATGTCCCTGTTGAGTCAATACTTTGCAGAACAATGTTTTACTTTATTTACAGCTGCACCCCACTTAGGGATATTTCTACCAGCGTTGCACATCTAAAGACATTTTTGGCTCATTCTTCTTTATGAAAAAGCTCAACACAGTCAGATTAGGTGGAGAGCATCTGTTAAGTTTCCAATTTGGATTGAGGTATAGATTTTGACTGGGTCAATCTAAAATTAATATGAACATTTTAGTTCTTGCTGCAGGCTAAGGGTCGTTTTCCTACTGGGAGGCAAGCCTCTTCCTCAGTCTGAAGTTTTTTGCAGCCTCTTACAGGTTTTCCTCCAGGCTCAACCTGTATTTAGCTCTATCCATCTTGCCATCAACTCTGACCAACTTCCCCATCTTTGCTGAAGAAAGGAATTCCCTCAGCTTGATACTGTCACCACTATGTTTACCATGGTCATGGTTTGTTCCTAGGACGAGGTGCAGTATTTATTATTATATATATATTTTTTTTGTGGCACTAGTTGCCTTTATTTTGAAAGTTGACCAACAGGAAATGGGGTGGAGAGAGAAATGGGAAGACCCAGCTGCACAGGTCAGTGGGCTGGGACTCGATCCCGTGACGGCTGCAACAAGGACTGTAGCCTCCATACATCTGTTGCGTGCTTTACTCCTGCGCCACTGCCACAAACTGATGATGGGCAGTATTTCAGTATCATCTGAATAGAGCACGTTGCTACATGGCTTGTGGAAAATAGGAAACAAGCATCTTTATGGATTGCTTTCTACAATAGCAATTTTCTCCTGCAGAAAAAAGCATCCAGCAGCACCATACTGCCATCGCAGGGTTTTGCCATGATAGCGTGTTCTGGGTGATGTGCAGTGAAAGGTTTCCACCACGCATATCTGGTCACACTTTCTTGTCTGTGTTAGCTGTGGCCCCAACATGATTGTAGCAAACTAGAAAAAGACGTACGACTTTCTTTCATCAATTGCTGTCTTTTTAAGAGCTGTCCTGTCAACAGATTCTCCCACCCGAGCTGCTGATCTCTGCAGCTTCTCCAGAGTTACCATGGGCCTCTTGGCTGTTCCTCTGAATACACTCCTTGCCTGGCCTGTCAGGTCTTGGTAGGTTCGCAGTTGTACCATACTAGTTCTGTTGGTTGATGGATTGAACAGTGCCTTTTTCATTTTCAGACCTAACTCTGCTTTGAAAGTGTCAGCAACAATCTGTTTTTTTGGTCTTGGTCTTTATGATGTTGTTTGTTCACTTATCGTCTCTATTGCCTTCACAGGACAGCTGCAATTTGCTGACATTAAATTACACACAGGTGGACTCTTTTAACTAATTCTGTAATCTCTGAAGACCACCAATTGCACTGGGTCAGGGTATACCATACTTTTCAGATATTTATTTGTAAAACTTTTTTAAAACCATACATAATCTTTCTCATTTCCACTTCATAGTTATGCACTACTTTATGCTAGTCTGTTATATAAAATCCTAATACAAACTGTGGTTGTAAAGTGACAAAATGTGGTATGAATACTTTTGCAAGGCATTGCAAATGTATTTCCACAATTCATGCAGCTCTACATTTCAGTGGTCACTCATATATACACACATTTACCCTGTGCAGATTTTAGTCTATATAAATTGATTTTTCTGTTTTTACACTTATACTGATGATGAAAGCATCAGGGCTAATGTGGCTTTAACTGCCTGGCCCAAGGAGAATATGTGGACAGGAGAAGCCAGAGATCAAACCACTGAGCTTCCACTTGGCAGAGAGAAACTCTTCATCCTGTGCCACAGCCACTCATATACTAATTTCCCTGTAACATCAACAATAGGTCAGTGTTATTTAAGAGTCTCTGTAAAAACTAAAGGGGAAGTTAGCTATGCCTGTGGTTTGTTTGTCTGCTACAAAGGTGAGGTTTAGGATAATCTCTGACAAAGGATTACATTAAAACTATGCTGCTATGAACTGCCCTAATTGTACACAATTTAACAAAACACCTTAATAAATATCATTTTTCATTTGACTATTTGCTACTCATCAGGACTGTGCACACAAAGAATGCCTCACAGGACATAAGCCTTTCAACATCACTCAAAAGGGTGAAATTAAACTGCAATCTCTTTTAACTTCTCTAAACAAATACAATTTCATGCTTTTCTTGCTTTTGATTGTCTGAGCTTTGATTCAAGCTGCATCAAAGACAAATGTTCCCTCTTGTTGCTGTGATTTTGCTCATATATATCCAGACCCCATGTTCAGAATATCACACGTTTACATACAGTTCTTACTGCCACAAAGGTCACATAGTTTTAGAGCTTTAAATGATTTGTTTAGTTTAAGATGCTCTTTTCACAGTGTGGATTGATTGCTGACATACGACTTTAATCATTTCGTGGGTTTTCTTTGATCAGGGTATTGTCTAAACTATAAATACATGCTCAAATATATACACATAATCCCTACTAATATTCAGAAATACATTTTCTTCAGCAAGTTGTAGAGAAACCCCAAGTGTTTTGTGGCCATTGGCAAGGTCCTGGCATTATTCTGGCTGGTAGAGTTTATGTGGAGTTCAGAAGATGCACAGAAAACTGACCTTGAACATACATGTGCAACAAAGATGCACACAAGCATAGAATGATGCTTGCACACATATTACATTCTGACTGCGACTTTGCTCCTCAGATTGTCAAAATACATTGTTTATTTGTGACTAGATCCAAGATAATCATAAAATATACTATTGAACTGTTAATATTTTAATTGTGAGAATAAATATATTTTCATAATATATTCCTCTTATTCCTTTGTATAAATTGTGCAATTTAGGCTCCCTGATGAAGATAATTTACCTTTCCATTGGCTTTAGCCCACTTGATCCAAACCAGTTTGGATGTGTGTACTGGGTTAAAGTCTACTTGTTGAACTGAGGTGCCATTAAAGAATTACTAGTCAGCCCTCTTTCTACATTATTCCACCCACTTTCTGTAAATGAACCAGTACCAACAAAATAGACTTTGAGGATAATGCTGGCACCACCGTGCTTGATATTTGGTTTAAAAACCTAGTTTTAACTAATGCAAACTTAGCTTCTGTTGTTAAGGTCAAGTAGCTCAATATATGCCTGATCTGATGATCATAAATTTATCTCCAGAAGCTAGAGGCTTTTAAGGTGGTCCATGTTTTAAACATTACCATAAAATGCAGTCTATGAACTTCTAAGTTTCCATAATTCAGAAACAGTCCCATGTGCAGACCTGGTTTAAGATCACTATTAAGTCACTCACACCAAAGGTTTCATGTAAATCTGTCCCTAACTGAATAACACACTAATAAACAAACTCAGACAAGTTCCAATCACATGAAACATTTTCTAGAATTAAAATCTGAAAATCTATCCTTAGAATGTCACAAAAATGTCTGGTCATGGTAATCCTAATTGTTACAGTAGGCCACCATGAGCACAGGGTGGCGCTGTTTTACTATATCTAATAATAAAAAAGGGTTTAAAAAAATGTACCAGCTTCTGATAATAAACAACAAATTAGTGAGCTAAAATGTGCAAAATCCAAAGTTTGTGCATCTTTTTTCACTGAGGCCTTTGATCGACTATAATAGACATTAGTCATTAATCTAATGAAGCAATATAACAGCACACACAGAGAATTTCTCTCTTTGTTAGTCTGTCTCAACTGCCCCAATCTCGTCCCGCCTCCTCTTTGTGTTCCTCTGAATTTGTGGTTGTCAGCCTTGTTAATGACAAGACACACACACACACGCTCAGACAGAACTCTCTGGACTCTCGACAACATTATCTTTTCCGGAAATTGCTTCTCAAGCACAGCCAGAGCCCCATTAGAAAAGAGGAGCTCTATGCTGTAACCTTTTTAAAAAGCCATTAGTGATGCACCTGCCTCTCTCTGTCTCTGCGATCCTGTCTGTGTGTCCTATTTGTCTCTCTTGTTAACACTGACACACACACAGTTTTTTTTCTATCCTGATTGCCAGCATCCTCATTCCCAATCCTATAAACTAACTGCTGAGCCTAATAAACACATTTCCACTCCAATTAGAGTATGAATCTTTCACATCTTTGGGTTCCACCTCAGAGTGCAAACCACTCAATTTAATTATTTGCGTGTGTTATTCTAATCCCTTGTGATTTTTAAGTCCCCTGTTTGAGCCATAAATAATCCTCCGTCTCTAAGGTTAAATAAACTAAATAATTAATAACTTGCCAAGTCACCTCCATGAACAGGCAGCGTTTCCTCCTTTATTAACAAACATGAAATATATTCACAAGATTGTTTTAAGATTAGCCAGTAGCTGCCAAATTAAGGTAAAGATAGTAATTGATGTGATAAAATGTAATATCCAGGTTCTTGCAAAAGTATTAAAGCCATAAGTGGGCCAATAGTGGATGCTGTGTACAGGTGGAGAAAGGTACTTTCTGAATGCAAAACTATCACCATCTTCACTGTGATACATGGTGGTGGCAGCATTATGGTGTGGGGATGGTTCTCTTCAGGAAACTGATCAACTCTGATCAGCTTCTATGTCAAAACCATTCCATTGTAAGTCTGGCAGTATGTTGACTAAAAAAGTTTTCTATCCAAGGAAACCTGGCTAACTGCATCGCGTCATTTTATTACAGCATTCACCTCTCCTGGATTATCATGTTGCCAAGGTGGACAGCTGCTTGCATTGAGTCGTTGACTTTGCTGAAATCTCTTATTCTTAGCATGCATGTAGCAACAGTGGAAAGGAAAACTTGTTGAATCCTAAACATATATTAATGTGTTACAATGGCCCAGCCTATGACCAGTCTAACCTTAATCCAACTGAGAGTCTGTGGCAAGAAAATCAGTATCTAAACACTCTAAGCTATACCTCCCTGGACTTGAAGCTTTAATGGTGGTGGTTCTACAAAGTATTGACTAATTAGGGATGAAACCATCCCAAGCTTTTCAGATTATTTGTAAAGAAACTGAAACCATGTATAACTTTTCTTCCACTTCATAATTAGGCACTACTTTCTATTGTTAAATCAGATACAATTTTAATACAATCCTATATGTTTTTTTTAAGATTATAAACTTCATTTTTCTTCACTTGTCCAACTTGTCCAATTTTTTAAAGCACACATCACACAATATGGAGTCAGAGTCGGGTGCAAAGAAAAAACACAAAATAAGCAAGAAAGCAACCTAAAGAGAATTCTAAAATACCTCCTGAAATACCCACTGAAAGGCCTCCTGAGAGGCTGCAGAAGTGTTGATCAAGACCCCTTAATTATATTAAAAGAAAATCTAGTTGCTTGGAAAAAAATATAAAGAACTGAATGGATGGTTCCAAAGTTCTGCACAGTACTGTATATTCACACTGATGCATTTCTTTCTACCTTTACCAATTCCAATTCCAGTCCTCAAGGGGCTGGTGCCCTATATGATATACAGGGGTTGGACAATGAAAATGAAACACCTGGTTTTAGACCACAATAATTTATAACCATACT
>JAHHUM010000029.1:82259-132536 GCA_036173005.1 Crenichthys baileyi
TACAAACCCCTATATAGCCTTTATTTTTCTGTGTACCTTTAGCACACCTAAGCCAATGCTTCCGTGTTTTTTTTTTTTGGTGTTTTCTGCTCTGTTTTCTAAAAACCCCACTTGGTTGGCTCTAATGACAGCTCTTAGTGAGCTGGGCTCTGTTCAAGGTCTTTTTTTTCTTTTTAAAACTGCGTCCTCTTTTCCCCACTTTCCCCACATTCTTTCATTTATCCACAGGTTTGGGTTTTTTTGGTTTAAATTTTTTTTTTTTAATGTTTTACTCATTTCCTTGTTATTTATTATTTTTCTCATAGGCCCTTGGAATAGTCTGATGTTAATTTTACTATTGGGGTTGTGCACTTAGGGTTTATTCAGTTGTGATTATTTTTCTTATATTTTTGTTGTGTTCTGTTCTTTTTACATTGGGATTTTTTTCTCTTGGATCATTTTGCCCTTTTTTTTTGGGGTTAAGTATTTTTCTGTGTGTCTTAGTTACCCCATTCGTGTTAATTTTCCAAAGCCCCCTCAGTCTCCCTATTTGCTCTCTCCCAAAAACTGTTTCCTAATCCCCGTTTAAACCTCGCTTCAATCAATTTTTCTTCCTCACTCTTCCCCCTCGTAAATAAACTCAGGGTTTTCATTTTTCATTACTGGATCCTTCTATTACACTGTCTGTTTCTCTTTTGCTCTGGGGGAAATCCCATCCCGCTTCCTTAAACTTTTCCCCTTTTTACTCCATGACCTTCCCTCCTGGGATTCCCCTATAAGTTTTGCTTTTTGATCCCCTTTTTTAAAAAAACTCAGTTTAATCACAACCTGCCTCTGCACTTTGGTCGTGCACAAAACCCAGAATCCTGACACATGCCCTTTGGTGGGGGGATTGTTTTTTTTGGCAGTTAACGAATCAGTGAAATTTCCATCCAACACAACATCACAACATCCTTGATTGGGCGAGGGTTTCTGCAAATTCAGTGACCCAATGCAAATCAGCTTGGCTTTTACCGATAGAAAACTATTTTTTACCTTTTGGCAGTAAAGACTGAACTTGATGACATTGTAATGGGATCAAATCAGAATTTAAGTAAATTAGATTGGATGACTTATATTTTTATTCATATGGATCTTTTTGACTTGTAAAATTTTTAGAAATTACTTGAAGTGGCCCCCAACACAACTCTGAAGATTTTTCATTTTCAAATGATTATTATAATAGGTTACATGTTTACTACTAGAAAGAGTACTATTACATATAACATTTTCAGAAATGATCACTTAAAAAATACAACCTATCCCTTTAAGTGATAACAGAGGGCTTTCTTCTTGCGGTGTATTGTCTTCTAAGGTTATACTGTTGTTAGGCATCTTCTCTTTAAAACATCAAAAAATGACCAGTACCTTTCTCTGATCCACCTCAGATCCATTTTACTTACAAAACATGAGATACTTTAACACCCCTTTTACACAGCTCACAGCTGCTGTGTATTATACAACATCTGCAGCTTTTCCCCCAGGTAGTTCTGTAGATTATAATGAGCTGCAGCGTGCCTCTGTATGTCTTCATATGGGTAAAATTCAGCGGCAAATACCTGTTTGACAAGCCACAAAACATTGATACAGTGTTCGTGTGTGCGTTGGTAGATGGAAAGATAGAAGGTGATAACTGAGTGAGTGAGATGTTTTAATGTCAAAATGATAGCGAGAAACATCATGTATGCCTTGTGTATTGTTTTATTTTGTGTCACATATCAGTCCTACATGTTAAACATGGATTACCCCATAAACAAAGATTAATGTACATTTACTACACCAAGATGAGGTATATAATTGATTTACAATTCACGATGACTATCTGCTGCTATGAAACAAGATCACAACATAAAGCAAAGAAGATTCAGGGAGGTTTAAAAAAATCATAACAAGAAAAACTTCATGATATGAAATACTTCCAAAGTGGAGCACCATGACTCACACTGATACTGTGCATCCACACTACATAGCACACAGCTAACATTTCTAAGAACTGGCTTCAGAACCACTCTGTGTATGTCCTGGAGTGGCCAAGCCAGAGTCCAGACTTGAATCCGATTAAACATCTCTGGACATCTGTGTGCACAGACGTCTTCATCCTGCCTGATGGAGCTTTTGGTGTACTGCAAAGAAGAATGGGTGAAAGTGCCAAAGATAGGTGTGCTAAGCTTGCGACATTATATTGAACAAAAGTATATGCAAAGGCTGTGAATACTTAAGTAAATGGTATTTCTTAGTTTTCTATTTTTAATTAATTTTCAACAATCTCAAAGAAAACTTTTTTTCACATAGAATATTGAGGAAAAGGGATTAATTTGAAACCATTTAGAATGTATATATATAACACTATATATAACACATAACTAAATGTGGAAAAGTGCCTTGCTGTGAATACTTTCCAGATGCACTGTGGAAAAAGCTCAAATTATTTTGAACCACTCATGAGCAACACCAGCCCTGTGCAGGGTTATAACAAAAGGCAGAGGAACATAAAATATAAAACCAATGTCACCCCAGTTTCAATGAAGAAGTAATCCCTCTGGCTTTTAAGGATGATTCCAGCTCTATTTTGAATGTCCAAATGTCCTGAAGACAAGGTCACACCCCAGCTTTTGAATAGACCATGAAGTTGTTTGGTACAGCGATGCTGTAGACAAAAAATCTGCAGCTCCTCTCTCCCAGTGTTTCAAAAAGCATGTCAAGGCTAACTGCTGTCAGCAAATAGAGTGGGAAATTGAAATGGAACGTTTAGCTGTAAGCAGGTATCACAAATAGGCTTTTCAGAATTTGTGTTCTGTATATACTAAAGCAATGTTTAGGTCTTTAAGGCATTTTATACAGATCACACTCTTTAACTGTTAGGTTTCTGCAGTATTTAAGTCTTAGCTGGAAATTTGTGGTTTTGAAGAATCTGTTTTTCAGCCAGCTAATAGTGGAAAAAAATCTAGTTTAGCACAGCTTTGAATTTTTACCTACCAGTTAAAATAATAATGAACGATTCACAATTATCTTTACAAACCATGGAAAAGCTTTATAATGAAAGAAAAATCATCTATCTAGCTGGGTAGCCACGTCTTTCTTTGTATTCTGTTAGTTTTCAAAACAATTTTCTGCATTTTAACACAACGTTGTCTTCTTAAAGTTACTTTGATTGCTTAGTTGCAACAGACAATAGGTTTTAAAGGACTGCTGGTCATGTCATATATTGTAGTTCAGTAATGGGAAACTACAGGGGTTGGACAATGAAGCTGAAACACCTGTCATTTTAGTGTGGGAGGTTTCATGGCTAAATTGGACCAGCCTGGTAGCCAGTCTTCATTGATTGCACATTGCACCAGTAAGAGCAGAGTGTGAAGGTTGAAATAGCAGGGTAAGAGCACAGTTTTGCTCAAAATATTAAAATGCACACAACATTATGGGTGACATACCAGAGTTCAAAAGAGGACAAATTGTTGGTGCACGTCTTGCTGGCGCATCTGTGACCAAGACAGCAAGTCTTTGTGATGTATCAAGAGTCACGGTATCCAGGGTAATGTTCAGCATATAACCAAGAAGGACGAACCACATCCAACAGGATTAACTGTGGACGCGAGAGGAAGCTGTCTGAAAGGGATGTTAGGGTGCTAACCCGGATTGTATCCAAAACACATAAAACCACGGCTGCCCAAATCACAGCAGAATTAAATGTGCACCTCAGCTCTCCTGTTTCCACCAGAACTGTCTGTCGGGAGCGCCACAGGGTCAATATACACGGCCGGGCTGCTATAGCCAAACCTTTGGTCACTCATGCCAATGCCAAACCCCGGTTTCAATGGTGCAAGGAGCGCAAATCTTGGGCTGTGGACAATGTGAAACATGTATTCTCTGATGAGTCCACCTTTACTGTTTTCCCCACATCCGAGAGAGTTACAGTGTGGAGAAGCCCCAAAGAAGCGTACCACCCAGACTGTTGCATGCCCAAAGTGAAGCATGGGGGTGGATCAGTGATGGTTTGGGCTGCCATATCATGGCATTCCCTTGGCCCAATACTTGTGCTAGATGGGCGCGTCACTGCCAAGGACTACCGAACCATTCTTGAGGACCATGTGCATCCAATGGTTCAAACATTGTATCCTGAAGGAGGTGCCGTGTATCAGGATGACAATGCACCAATACACACAGCAAGACTGGTGAAAGATTGGTTTGATGAACATGAAAGTGAAGATGAACATCTCCCATGGCCTGCACAGTCACTAGATCTAAATATTATTGAGCCACTTTGGGGTGTTTTGGAGGAGCGACTGAGGAAACGTTTTCTCCACCAGTATCACATAGTGACCTGGCCATTATCCTGCAAGAAGAATGGCTTAAAATCCCTCTGACCACTGTGCAGGACTTGTATATGTCATTCCCAAGACGAATTGACGCTGTATTGGCCGCAAAAGAAAGCCCTACACCATACTAATAAATTATTGTGGTCTAAAACCAGGTGTTTCAGTTACATTGTCCAACCCCTGTATACTGTATTTCAGGTATCTATTGAGGAGCAAAATCGATCATCTCTTATAGAAAGTAAATCTTTCCAAAAAATGACATATCTAAATGTGATTACAGAAACAATTTCTTATCATGCCGTAGTGAAAAAGCCATAATTTCAACCACAGATCTTTACCTTTCAACTCGGCAAAACTGTAGAGCAGAGTTGAATTAAACCAGCAGATTGTCTGAGTGCCCTATTTATTACCTGTGACTCTATGTAGGATAAACAGTTCAACGTTTTTTGTCGCTCATTCCAGAAAGAAAAACTCATAGTATAGATTCATTACACATATGGTGAAATATGTTAAGCATTTATTTCTTTTAAATTTGATGTTTATGGCTTACTGATATTAAGAATTCAAAATTCGATTTGTCAGAAAATTTGAGTATTACATGGGGTGAACAAGTATTTGATACACTGCCATTTTTCCCACTTGCAAAGCATGTAGAAGGATTTAATTTTTATCATAGGTACTATTCAACTGTGAGTGATGGAATCTACAACAAATATTCAGAAAACCCCATTGTGTGATTTGCATTTTATTGTATGACATAAGTATTTGATACATTAGAAAAACAAAACTTAATATTTGGTACAGAAACCTTTGTTAGTGATTACAGATATCAGATGCTGTAGTTCTTGATTAGGTTTTCAGGGATTTCGGACCACTCCTGAATACAGAATTTCTCCTGATCCTTCAGGTTTTGGGGCTGTTGCTGGGAAATACAGACTTTCAGCTCCCTCCAAAGATTTTCGATTGGGTTTAGGTCTAGAGACTGGCTAGGCCACTCCAGGACCTTGATATGTTTCTTACGGAACCACTCCTTAGTTGCCCTGGCTGTGTGCTTCGGGTCGTTGTCATGCTAGAAGACCCTACCACGACCCATCTTCAATGCCCTTACTGAGGGAAGGAGTTTGTTGGCTAAGATCTTCGGATACATGACCCAATCCATCCTCCTCTCAATACGGTGCAGTCGCCCTGTGCCCTTTGCAGAAAAGAATCCCCAAAGAATGATGTTTCCGCCTCAATGCTTAAGCCTCCCTCCATATCTTTCAATGGACAGTGGCTGAATCTTTATGTATTTATTTATTTATTTGGATCCCCATTAGCTGTCATAAGCTTGACAGCTACTCTTCCTGGGGTCCTTTCTACAGACAGTTTACATAATACAATATCAATACATGGGGTGATTTATTCCATACAGTTACAGCTCTAAAATAAATTGATCTACAAACGGCTTCAGTCCTGGGTCTTGGATGGACCAAATGACCAAGAAAGGCTTGTCTGTTGGAATAATTGTGTTGATCTCTCACATAATGTAAGCACCCGTGTAAATAACCGTGTTGTCTGCTATGGCATATATTTCTAAAGAAGCATAATAAATGATACTTAAGTCTTTCTTCTTCCCTGAGCCATGACAGACGTTCATGAAGAGCAGCTGAGCTCTGTCTCCAGTCAAATGGACAACAACCCAGTGCCAATCTAGCAGCTTTATTCTGTGTAGTCTGAAGTTTAAACAGGTGTTTTTTGGATGCCCCAGATCACACCACAGAACAGTAATCCAGGTGGGATAATACCAAAGACTAAACCACCAGGACTCTGGAAACAGAGGTCAGAAGCTACTTCTCGTTATACAAGACAAATTTCTACCCGTTTTCTTTACAATTGAACGGATGTGCTTCTCCCGTGACAGCTGTTCATCAACTATTACTTCGAGGAGTTTTACCTCCTGCACTTGCTCAATTTCCATCCCCTTAAACATAATATGAAGTTCATCACTGGCCTGATGTCTAGATTTAAAAAGCATACTCTTTGTTTTCAATACATTAAAAATCAATTTGTTCTAGGATACTAATTGGCCTACTATTTTCTGCTGAGAAGCCATTACTTTTATTCTTCAGGAGAGGAATTATTTTGGGAGATTTCCATGCCTGTGGAAAAATTCCTTGTGCCAAACTTAGGTTGAATATGTGACACACTGAAACAGCCATCTTACTCGCTGCTAATTTTAGTTATCTATAATCCAACCTCAACTATTCCTGATGGTTTGTAATCATTCCGATTAGAAATATTTTTTTTCCTATTCTCATGTACTCAGCAGATAAAACAATGAAATTACAATTTTAGCCCTCATTATTGAGTCCTTGATTATTTTAGATGAGGTGCCATAACTACTGTAATTTGCAATTCCTTGTCTGAACTTATCAATTTTATTAGCAACAAAGTTACTAAAATAAGTTGCTATCTGTTTGACTTTTGTAGGAAAAGGCCATCCACTTCTATGAATGATGGTGTGTTTGATTCCTGCCCATTAACTCATTCAAAGTATTCCAGAGCTGTCTTCCAGTATTCTTTTTCTCCTGCAATAAGTGTCTATAATATTATCTTTTCTCTTTCCTGTTCAGTGTAGTCACTGTGTTCCTCTCTTTGTAGTAAGCAGTCCATTTCTCTGGGTGTGCAGTTTTCCCCAAAACACATGCTTCCTTTTTTTTTTTTTTTTTTTTACCGTGTCCTGTCCGGCAGAGTAGCGCTCAGAATTGTTGTCTGAGTGCCAAGAAATTTCCCAACAGATTTACTTTCACAAGCGGAGCATCACAGCTAATGCTTTAAGGCTCTGCTTGATATTTATAAAATAAACTTTATTATAAACTTCTTTGGGAATATTTCAATTGTTACGGACACGGAGACTGAAATGAAAAGGAAAACAGAAGCTTGACAAAGAGAGAGATGGGGCAAAAGGGAAAAAGGGGAAAAAAGGAGGAGGGAGTGGAGGAGAGAAATAATGATGAATAGAATAAAAGATTACACCCTGCTTGCTTATACACAAAATAACACAGTAAAATGTACTTAGTGAGAAGTGCAGCCCAATATAGATCATCTGTGTATCTATCAACACCTGTGTGGATGCGCTTTGTATACAAGGTTTCTCCACAGAAATATGCAATAGCGAGTGTGAGGACCCACCGACCTGCCCCGTGGTCCCCGGGCGGACACTGAGGAGATCCGAGCAACAGACATCCAAAGGCCCCCAAAGCACAGGAACCCCAGGAGGACTACCGCAACCCCCCCAGAGAAGAGCAGTGGAGAGTCCCAGGGTAACCACCCAGCAGTGACAGTGCAGAAGCCCCAGGGAACCGCAGCGACGAGCCCACAGGCCCCCGCCGGCAGCCGTCCACTCCCGAGCAGATCCAGCCATGGACCCAGAGACCCAAGACCCCGGGACACGCCACCCCCAAGACAGAGGCCCAACAGAGCCCAGGGGTCCAGGCCTCGGCAGGCAGCCACCGGGAGTGAGCCAGCACACACCCAAGCATCCAGCCCCGGACACCAAGAACCACAAGTACACCAGCGGGCAGAGACTCCAACCACCGGCAGGCAGGGTGGCGGGGAGGAAATAGGTCCACCATAATATGGGGGGGCCTAAGCTGATCCAGGAGAGGGAGCAGTCCAAGACCCAGCCTGTCACAAAAAAAACAGGCACTCACAGTCACAGTCACCCACTCCCACCCTCATCCACACACATAAAATCACTCGCTCCCAACGTAAAGACAAACAACAATGGACGTCCTACACTCACTCACACTCCCCATGCATACTCTATACTCCAAGGTCCGGGCGCCCGCAGCCCCTAGGGGCAACCAGCCCCCGGACCAAGGAGGTGGTCCCCTTTCCTCCCGGGGCAGAGACAGGCAGACAAGCCCAGACCCGGGTGGTCTCGGGTGCCCCCGCCCAGAACCCAGTCCCCACCAACCCCCATCCACCTCCGGAGAGGTGGATGGGGGTTGGTGGGGACACACACACACACACACACACACACACAGGGGCACACCCCTACAGGTGAACTCTATAGCCGAGAGGCCAATGAGGTCACACCCACCCAGCGCAAGCTCTACATACAGCCCCACTCTGAGCACCCCCGCCGCACCCCGCTCCCCCACCACACAGTGCGCCGCAACAGCAAGGCAAGGGCCCCGCCCAACACCACCCGCGCCCACTGGCGCAACAGGGCAGACCCCGCCAAGCACCGCACCCACAACAGGACCCCCGACCCCGCAGCATGACGGGACAGACTCACCCACCCGATCCCCGGGGTCAGTGTCCCCACCACGCCCCCACAATGCCCCACTCAGCCACAGAAAAAGAAAAAAAAAAAAAAAAAACATTCCTGCCACTGCAACTGCCAAGGGAGAAACACAGGCTTCCTTTTTAAATGAGTCTCTGCGTGTCATGCCCTTTCTGAGCTCAGCATCAATCCATGGAGCCTTATTAGCTTTCACTGTAAACTTCCTTAACGGTGCATGTTTATCCGCTACAGAAAGAAACAACTCATTGAAAAGTTTGACAGCTATATCTATGTCTTAAATCCCCAACTCTTGGTTCCAGTCTATTTCCTCTATGTCACTAACAAAATAATTTTTACAAAATTTCCTATAACTTCTCTTCTGAAGTATTCTTGGACCAGTTTTTGGTGCATTTCTTACCACAGCAACTACATTATGATCTGTATAATCTGACAGGGGCAGAATCTGCTTTTCAGCAAACAACACTGTTATTGGCATAACAGTGTTGTGCCAATATGGTTGAAGATATGTACCCTGAGTTATCAGGTGCTGAACAGCAGAAACACATCAAACCTGAAAATGAGAAAAAAGGGTTGAAAATGAGATCCATCCCTACAATTCATCACACTACTTAAAACTAGGAAAAACTAAGTGATCTGAAATGGTTTCAGTGAACCATTATGAAATGGTGGTTCAAATTGGCAAAGAATGTATTGGCCCATAGCCACTTATATCACATTGCCAGGTTGTGCATTTATTAAGGTCTTTTCTCTTATCAGCCCATGCTTTTTGCTGCACTTAAGAGATAAACTTCAACACATTCAACACGTTTTGCTGGGTCATGCAAATTTAGTGAGTCCATATTTAGTGGACTCACTAAATCAGAAGAGACTGTCACTTACACACATACACCTACACAGAGGTAGAGAGAAAAATAAAGTCACCACAAAACGAATACGATTCAAGGTCAGAGAATCACATTGTATTAAGATGACCTCTACCGAAAAAGATATTTTAGGAACAAATCAGGTGAGAGTACAAGTCAAGGCAGTTCTTAGAAATTGGTGGAATCATGGTCTTCCATGGACAGTTACAATTTTGGAAGTCATTAAAAAATATTAAATATATATTGCATATCATTGATTGTTCTGGACAACATAAAACATTGCGTTGTGAAAACTAACTAGAAATTATTGCATCTTTGCAAGATTCCTCCAGTGCTGCTGTGCTGTTCAGCACATACTTACTGTCATTGATGAAAATATATATTGTTTACCCCTGCCAAATTCAGGTTTCAAAGATATGAACTCAAAGAAGTGCAAAAGGGAAGTACAAGTGTGTAGGCTCTGCAATTTCATGATAAGTGTGACTGCTTAGTCCACTGAGAGATCATTAGAGACTGGCTGCTTGGTGAAAGACATACTCTAGGCAGAAGAAGAGAAATGCCTGTTTAAACTCAAGAAAAAGACCAAAAGGAATCAAATCAACTCCAAAGGAGAACAGCTGTGTTGTTACAAACTGTGATACCCATCTTAATTTATCATTTTCTTAACAGATGATAAACAGTGACAACAGTGACAATTAACTGCTGAGCATAAATCATAACTTATCTTCACAGCTTGCAAGTTGTGGAAACCCCATTTCCTTAAAGTCGATCTATCAGAGTTTGGTTAAACAATCTTTTTGTTATCTAAATGCTCCTCCTGTTTAAATCTATGAGTCATTTTGAAAGGTCCACATAAGACTGCCAAGATCCTGGTGTGTTAGGGTGTATTCACACCAGGAAAGTCCTTTGGTTCGCTTGTTTGGTCCGGACTTTATTTTTTTTGTTTGGTGCGGTTTGCTTTCACATTGTACTTTTTGCAAGTGAACTATTACTTGTAAACAAAGCCACGCGGGTGACGATCATTGCTCCCATTGGACAGAAATGACGGGGGTGGGACAGAGCTGTTGGACCACTTCTTTGCTGAATATTGGACCATTTGCACGTTGCTGGACACTACCAGGCCTTCCGGCGTCATCGGCCATTTTGTACCGCAGGATAGTCTGCTCCTGCAAATCCCAGTGGGCACTGCAGCTGATAAGACCGGGGCGTCCCAGTTCCAATGTCACAGTGAACTATATAACGGACTATGAGACTGCCCACCCTTGCTTTCAGCTTGGGACCTAGACACGGTTACTACGCAACTGAAGCAGCATTCTGGAGAAGAAGTCCCACGTGGATTTTCATTCATTCTCCCCCATTGGCCGACGAAAAAGAAAAATTCATGAAAGAAGTTTCTAGAATAAGAAGGCCAGAAATTTCACTTTACTGACCGAAGACGTGAGTTTAAAGTAACAGAAGAAAAAACCCTCACAGAGGTTTCAAGGAGACGGATTGCCACCCTTGTTTTTGTTCCAGTCGACTGCTGACGGTCAGATCATATTTTCCCCTTTTGCCAAGGAGGCCAGAGGACGAAGATTGACAGCTCTTCTTGGAGTTAACTGCGGACGTGCAGTAATTTGAGTATAACGTACACCTTTGCTATCAGCTACGGTGGCTTGTTAAGTCCAAAGAGACGTGCGTTTTCTGCAGTTGGTTTGGATCGGGGCCGGTTCAGTTGTTTGGTCTGGACCAGGGTTCGCTTGAGTGTATTCACACCTGCACAAAAGGTCCGGACCAAGGGTCGAAACGAACTCTGGTCCGTTTAAAGCGGACCAAAAGTGACAAGTGTGAATACACCATTAGTCTAGTGTGAGTTCTCTCCCTAAACAAAGAATCCATGCTGAGGGGACAATCACTTTTTGGCTGATGATCAAATTTGTTGGTTGAAGCCACCTTGCCCGTTCTGGATTTCTCCTACAAACTACACTGTGACAGATCTCTTCTGGAATCTCCTCTACTCCCGGGTCATCCACTGTAGCTCCTTTGGGAGAGACTTCCTTCAGCCCACTTACCAGTGCTCTGTTCACTCACCTTCAAGACTCTAAAGACTCACCAGCTCCATCCCCCACATAATCCTCCACGAACACAAAACTCTATTGTCATGTCTCCTCCACAACCAACCTGATGGATCTCCACTTCACCCTCAGCACTTTTTTCCACTCTCAAAACCGCAAGGTCAATTATAGACTACTTACCGTTAAACACTTCCTGGTGAACTCCTCACTTCCTATCTTGTCCTCTCCCTATTCAGATGCCACAGAGCCTGGGACTCAGAATCCTCATGCTGTACACATTCATTGTCATTCCTTGTAAATAAACCCTTCTTGCTCCTACATTCTGTGTCCTGCGTATGCTTCTGCATGTGGGTCAAAAAATTACCTCAAAACATGACAGATAGCATACATTAGTAAGGCAGACCCATTGAAGCTGCATTAGGTAACTTTGGTAAATTTTTTTTTTTTTTTTGTTAAAAGTGTCACTACTTCCTGACGGTATGATATGAGACAGATTACCTGTGAAACAAATTAAACTCCTATGGCTCCTCCCAGTGGTGCTACTGCTATTTGTAGAAATACACCGCTCCCGGTCAGAAACAACCAATCAGAGCCAGGAGGAATATCTTAGCAGTGTCAATTACATTCTTGTCCGCACAGCTACCCCACAGGGATAGCCATGTAGACCCCTCAGGTTATCAGATACCTGTTTACTCAGTGTTTTCACAATTAGAACAAGGGAAGGCAGAATGTTCAAATGTTTTTTTATGCTTCTCAGCTTTGTAACAAACTCCCAGAAAACCTGAGATGAGGACTGAAAACATTGCTGTTTACTAGAGCTGTTCCAAACAGGTTGAATAGAGTTGCCCATAACCTGGATTAGTAAACCATATTTTGATTGAAATTTCCTATTTTAAATTAAGTTTATTTCAGCATTACAAAAAATGACCTGTCAAAGTGTGAGTGCTGAAAATAAGTAGAATCGGCAATTGCTACCTACTGAGCAAGATAATGTAATGAATAAACCCATTCTCCTGTATAGACTAAACTCATCAGAACAACCCACTGGCAATAATAGTTTTGTATGCCATTGTTTTACTATCTTATTCCTTATTTTACCCTTTGGAAAATGTTCAGCGAAATCAAAACGGCCACCTTTAAAGAAGGATGAGGTTCTTTCTAGTCTCTTCTGTAATCCAAACTGAGTAGCATTTTTGACCCAATGTTTTGGTTAAAATGACCTAATTTCTGTCTTAACTGCATAATCTCCCAATTTGTGTTAAAGATATAACCCTGAGGTGTTCTGCTTACAGTCAGAATTTAAAAGGTGGAACATTAAACTATATATATGAGTACCACTAGACTGAAGGGTTTGGCATACTCTGATAAAATAGATTGTTTTGGAAGCTACTGGTGGCTTGCTCGGAAGCTAAAAAAATATGCCATGCCATTGCTCTGTAACATCAGACAATCATCTATTCCTTTCCATACTACACCTATTTTCACAACACAAGATTTGTGTTGGTGTTTTAGTTTATACATACTAGAATAGCTGTCAGTAATAATACCTTAACGCTTGTAGTGATGCTGTACATTTATGTTGCCATTAGATATTTTCTGATTGTTAAGTTTAATTTATTGAAGATATTGTTTTTGCAGTTCTTTGAAATGCTATATGAGGTAGCTTGCAAAAGTAATTCACTCTTTTGTTCCTTCACCAATTGAACACTGGGACATAGTCAATGATCACTGTTGGTGATTTATATCAGCTTTTAGCCAAGATTCTACTATTTCTGTGGATACCAGATATGTTTATACTAATGGAACTTGCAGTTAAGAAAGTAGAAGAAAACAAGTTGAATTCTGGCCCCACTACAGGGGGTTGGGCTTAAGAGGTAAAACATGAGGAAATAAAGATAATTTTGTGGAAAATTAATTCCTGTCACTACTTTGAAGTATGAATGTCATTTTTGATGCTCTCTAAGTATCAGTATACATTACTGGACTACTGGGTGCACTGGTGTGAAATTCTCACTGTTCTGCTGTAGTTTGAAGTACAGTACCTTTCTTTTTAACCATGTTGTTTGTTTTTTTTCACATCCAAGGATCAACTGACCATCTGGGAATAAAACTTAAATCATTTAAGAGTGCCCCCAAGTGGTCAGATAATTGCTCGCTGAGTTAATCAGTCAGAAAGTGATGGTGTCAATTTCAGTTTGAAGGATCCAGCTTCCAGAGGTGAGTGAAGCATCTGCAATATTTTGTGTGAGATAAAGTATAATATAGTATTTGTGTTGCATTTGTGTCCATTCTGCGGCAGTGGCACACATAGGCAGTATACATGGCGTGCAAGAACAGTAGCACTCATGCTAAATAATTTTTCTAATGTCAAAAAATAAATCCGTGGCAGCCTAGTATATCTTGTGATTAGGATGAGTAAAAAATGTAAGACAATGTAATAAGTTTGGTATCATGTCTTCCAATGTCATTGAAATAAAGGGCAATAGTGTGATACAGGGTATAAGGGTATTTGCGTTTGCAGGAGTAAAAATGTACTTTTTTGTGCGAATGTGATTTTTCAGAAATAGATGAGCTAACCAGTAGATGTATATATTTCTTACTTTTTGCCTGTGGCTTAACATGACACAACAAATGAAATCTCCACAAATAATCACTTTCAGTGGCAAAAGGGATTAATTGGATTCAGTGAACAGCTGACCTTTGCTTCCTGTTCATTCATCTTCTAGCTGGTTTGACCATCACCAGCTTAGACCACTGCAACTGCTCAATCTCTCATGGCATCACAAGCTTTTGAAATGACAAATTGTTTCTTTCTAATACTGATGTCCAAAATGCATTCCTGTTACAGTGAATCTGCTGGGTTTAATAAAATGTAGAAAATGTGTTCTGATTTGTTGTTTTATGAGGATGTGTGCACAAGATGAATGCCAGTTGGAAAACTATTAAATATTCTGCTTTAAGTTGCTTCCTTTCAATATTCTTGATATAATGATATAAGACATTCATTTTACATCTGTGTTGTTTTGAAGTAACAGCATGCAGCTGATGGAATGCTATTCTGATGACCCCTGTGGGATCTAAGGGTTAATTGTAAGAATGCTTTTTCTAATGAGCATCAGAATTAACAGGAATCATGTCAAGCATTTAGTAAAGAGTCTGAAACTGCAAGCCTCCTAATAATTTCTTTTCCCATAGCAAATTTGGGCAAGGTCTGCTTAAAGGTCGATTAAGTACAAAGCATCAGAGTTTATGGTGATGCAACGCAACAAAAAAGGTGATTCACATAAAAAAGAAAACATTTAAAGCAAAAAAACAAACTCTTAAAGAATATTTAGTTTCCACATATTACTCATTTGTGTCATCCAAGGTAAGAAAATTGTAAAATCTTGGATGTATTAGTAAACATGGTGATGCCTTGCTTTTTGAATATAAAATATGATGAGCAAGAAAAACAATCTCAATCTCCTTTAAATAACTCTAATGCCATAAAAACAACAAATAGGGCAATCATTTGAAGGAAAATCCTGGTGTTGACAGCATTGTGACAGGGAATATACCTTGTTTGTTTAAATTGTCTTTGACTCTTTTATAGCTCCTTTGACTTATTTATGAAGGTATGTATTTTATATTATGAACACAGAATAATTGATTATGACAAATATAATCTGTCCTGTCCATTTTTAGTTATGAAAGTCTCAGAGACATGCAACTTCCATTAAAAGATTTATTTTATTGTGCCATGCCTGAATAATTTCCAGAATTGTTTTATTTTTTACTATCCAGATTTGGGATATTGATAAATACGGTGCAACATTAAGCTTACTGACAGCATGAGTAAAATCGCTGTAGACTTTGCCCTTTTTCCTGAAGCATGCTGCCATAACACTAGGGTGTTTTTATTAAATGTGTTCTCACCATTTCTTCTTTCTCTCTTGTTTCTGTGCTGCTGATTCTCCAATAAGGCAGAGTTACTACTGCTGTGATACCAACTCCTTGTGTCTAATCATCTCATCAAGCCTCAGCTAAAAAAAGACCAGTGGGATTCACATACTGCGCCTGAGTGGTAGCTTTGGCTGTGGCAATGAAGCTTTCTTTGTCCTACATTCTCAGTGACTCCTTGTTACCTCGTATCTTTGTCTCCTAGAATTACCTTCTTGGGTCTGAAAACTCCACCAGAGAAATCTTCATTACCTAGAGCTGTGGTTTGTTTAGAGGTACAATACCTACCTACCTGCCATCTGCACTCTTTCAAATTCCTATAACCTCCAGTGGACAAGAATTAAATACTTAACATTTTTCAGCTCACATCAAAAGCACCTTAATCTCCCTTTCCCTCTGTTGGATCACAATCTGGTCTGCTGTTCAGGCCACTGGCTTCTGCAACACAGTATAACTTTACAGTTATTGCCTTACTTGTCATTGTTCAAAGCTTCCAAAACATGAAACATTCAAACAAAAATTCCCTTTTTTTGTTGTAGAAAGCTATATTCTCAGCTCTTGCTCATTGTTGCCGTTTCTACTGCACCATTTCATTTTTTGCAAATTTGAGTAGAAATTTTTTTGTAAGTGAGACTTGAAAAAAGATCAATCCAATTTATTTAGACACAGTCTGAGACTCTCAGTTTTTCTACTGAACATATTTTCTTAGTTGTATTACATTTAGGGTCGTTCTAGCAGTCTGGTCTCTCAGACTGATCACATTTATGTTTTTCACAACATAACATGAATACCCTCTCAAAGGTCTATGATGGTAATGCTGTGCCATCTTTTTGCCATCTGCATTCAATTAAACTGTACATCAACAGAGGTCTAATTACCAGAGTAAGAGTGTTTTTTACATGCTCTGTTGCTTTGATGACATCATTATGTCAAACATCCCATGGTAAAAATCACATAATAGTCACCTAGCTTTTACATCAATAAACTTATTAAACATATACATGTTATGTTACATGTTCTGTAAAATAATGTATAAAGCTACAGTGTTCAGTTACACACATACTGTACATATACATACATACATATATATATATATATATATATATATATATATATATATTATATACAGGGGTTGGACAATGAAAACTGAAACCCTGGTTTTTAGACCATAATAATTTATTAGTATTTGGTTAGGGTCTCCTTTTGCGGCCAATACAGCGTCAATTCTTCTTGGTAATGAACATATACAAGTCCTGCACAGTGGTCAGAGGGATTTTAAGCCATTCTTCTTGCAGGATAGTGGCCAGGTCACTACGTGATACTGGTGGAAGGAAACGTTTTCCTGACTCGCTCCTCAAAACACACCCAAAGTGGGGCTAAATAATATGTATCGGGGAACTGTTGCAGGCCAATGGAGGATGTTCAACTTCCCTTTCATGTTCATGAAACCAATCTTTCACCAGTCTTGCTGTGTGGTATTGGTGCATTGTCCTCCTGATACACGGCACTGGGGCCTCAGGATACAATGTTTGAACCAATTGGATACACATGGTCCTCAAGATGGTGTCGGTAGTCCCTTGTAAGCCGCCCATCTAGCACAAGTATTGGGCCAAGGGAATGCCCATGATATGGCTGCCCAAACCATCACTGATCCCCCCCATGCTTCACTCTGGGCATGCAACAGTCTGGTGGTAGCGCTTCTTTGGGGCTTCTCCACACCGTAACTCTCCCGGATGTGGGGAAAACAGTAAAGGTGGACTCATCAGAGAACAATACATGTTTCACATTGTCCACAGCCCAAGATTTGTGCTCCTTGCACCATTGAAACCGACGTTTGGCATTGGCATGAGTGACCAAAAGGTTTGGCTATGGCAGCCGGCCCGTGTATATTGACCTGTGAAGCGTTCCAACGGACAGTTCTGGTGGAAACAGGAGAGTTAGGTGCACATTTAATTCTGGCCATGATTTGGTCAGCTCGTGGGTTTTTTATGTTTTTTGGATACAATTCGGGTTAGCACCACCCGAACATCCCTTTCAGACAGCTTCCTCTTGCGTCCACATTTAATCCTGTTAGATGTGGTTCGTCCTTCTTGGTTTATGCTGACATTACCACTGGATACCGTGGCTCTTGATACATCACAAAGACTTGCTGTCTTGGTCACAGATGCGCCAGCAAGACGTGCACCAACAATTTGTCCTCTTTTGAACTCTGGTATGTCACCCATAATGTTGTGTGCATTTCAATATTTTGACAAAACTGTGCTCTTACCCTGCTAATTAACCTTCACACTCTGCTCTTACTGTGCATATGTGCAATCAATGAAGACTGGCTACCAGGCTGGTCCCAATTTAGGCCATGAAACCTCCCACACTAAAATGACAGGTGTTTCAGTTTCATTTGTCTAACCCCTGTAATATATAGATATATAGATATATATATATATATATATATATATATATTTATAATTATATATATATATATAGCTATAATATATATACAGTATATACACAAACAGACCACTAACTAAATGCACATACAACATACAAAAAATAAATGTTTTGAGATACAGATTATAATCACTGACAAACAGCAACATTAAATGTTGCTTATCTTAAATAATCTCAAATGATGTTAAAAAAAGCACTGTATGCATCCAACAAAGTTGAATGCTACAAACATTGTTCATCTTTTAAACAAAATGGTAAAATAAAAAGTATTTAAACTATAAATCAGCCTATATGTTTTTGGCTACACAATGTGCCCTCTATGGTGTCTCATTTTCAGTTCCCATAATACCTGTGGCACAAACTCTTTAAAAAGCAGCTAATCACCAAGCCACATAGGTGAAGACATCACTAGAGCAAGCAGTTTCCAGAGCATCTGACAGTAAGTCAAAACACTGAGCAAAGTTTAGCAGACAAAAGGGTTTTGTTGCACCAAAATCTGATTCAATTAATTTATTAAACTTGGCTAAATATAGTAAACGTTTTCAAAGTTTCGGAGTGACTCAAATCCTGTTTCCATCTTGAGAATAGATATTTTCTTTCTATTATTTTCAGTGGTGCCCAAACAAATGTGCAAACTGAATGCCTTTTTTTTAATAAGCAAATGTGGAAATTTCTCTTTTTTCGTGTCCTGATCAGCAGTGTAGCATTCAAAATTGTTGTGTAAAGTAGAAACCCAACAGATTTACGTTCACAAGTGGAGCATTTTGGCTTTCGCTACAATTCTCTGCTGGGGAGCAAGTCTGTGGCACTACATACTTGCTCCACAGGACCCTAGGCAGTGACTACCGCAGTCCCAAAGCAATTTCCACTTAAGTTTCAATAAAGCTTTTTACACATATTTATTAAGTGGAACAATAAAGCAAAGGCCCTAATGCTACACTTGTGAAAGTAAATCTGTTGGGTCTCTTTTTGGCACTCAGACAACAATTCAGCGTGCTAAACTGCTGTACAGGACACAAAAAAAAATTATTTAGTGTAAACAATATAAAAGCTGTAATGGTTTGGAAGATATTTTCTTGGGAAGCTTTGTGCTTCTGAGTAACAAGTGAGTAGTGCCACATTCTTCCTGAGAGTAGTTTCTGACCATGTCCATCAATTTATGGCACCATTGTACCCATTTTGTAATGGCTATTTTCACCAGGACAATCCACCATGTAACAAAGCTTAAATGAAACTGGTTTCTTGAACATGGCAGTGAGTTCACTGTACTGCAATGAACCACCTTTGGAAGGTGGTGCAAGGGTACTTTACATCATGGACATGCAATGGCAAATCTGTGGCAATTGCTTGATTCTATCATGCCAGTTTAGACCAAAGTCTATGAGGAATGTTTCATACACTTGTTGAATTCAGTCCATGAAGAATTCAGGCAAATCTGAAACAGGTCCAAACTGGTTCTAGGAAAGTGTACCTAATAAAATGGCTGGTGAATGTATGATTGGCAACCTATAACAGAAAGCGGAAACTGTAGATTTAAACCTTACTTTTTTACCATTATTTTTTCAGACGATCAGCATTAGCAGAAAAATGCCTCGGAGTAAAGAAAACAGCTTCACTTGGTAAGTGCTTCACCCTGTTATAATTAGCTTTTTTTGGGGGTAAGAAGAAAAAAAAAACTGAAAAGAAAGTCTCCTCTGAGTAATTTAAGGCCTGTATCCTAGAAGTGTGAGACTGAAAACGCAATGTCGATTACACAAACTGAGACCCTTTTATGTGACCCTCATACAGTCAACAAGATGCCACTTCATCACCATGCAGCACATGTAGGGTTATTGGGCACTGCTGGCAAATTTAAAGCCAATCCCAGTGTATACCTTGCTATTGTGAGAGAAGATTTAGAACAGGAGCTAATGCTGATATGCATCCACTACATTGCAATTGAAGAGTAAATTGTCAACAAAGCTACGCGTGTGACAATTGTTGCTCCCATTGGACAGAAATGACTAGGACCCGGAAATTATGGAAAACTATCATGGAAGTAATGCTTGCTGCGTTTCTGCTCTGCATGTTTCGCAGTTATTACAGCTGTCAAATCATTGTGAGTGTCAAGAGCAGCTCATTCAACGCAGGTTTTGCGACGTTCTATTTGTAATTTTGGAATGGCGTTGGCAAATGTGTGCTGCAAGCCGAAGGAGAGAACTTGCTCTGTGTGCCCTGTCCCACAACATACTGGTAGCAGCGATGCTAGGCAACAAATGGCTGATCAGGTATGGTTTCAGTACACTTTTGCTACCGGCTTGGTGGCTTGTAAAGTCCAAAGAGATTTATGTTTTCTGTAGTTTAGGTTAGATCGAGGCCGGTTCGTATTCACACCAGAAGCGAACCGCACCAGAGTCCATTTGGACGCTTCTGGTGCATTTGAATATTTAATCCTTAGTTTTCCTCATCCAAATTGGAAAGCACTAAAACCACTTCTGTTTGTTGTTTTGTACCGTCCACCAGGCCCTTACTCTAAATTTTTAGATCAGTTGTGTGTTAAAACTGATAAGGTTATTATAGTTGGGGGATTTTAACATTCATGTTGATACTGAAAGTGATAGCCTAAATATAGCCTTTAATGCTATCTTAGACTCAATTGGCTTTGCTCAAAACATTAACAAACCTACCCACCTTTGTCTTCATTCTCTGGACCTTGTGCTGACATGGCATTGAGTGTAAAGACATAAAAAATATTTTCCAAAACCTGTCCCCCTCTGACCATTTTTTTTAATAACCTTTGAGTTTAATTTAACCGAGTACTCCACACCTGAAAGAAAATTTCCTTATAGTAGATCATTATCAGACAATGCTGTAACAACCTTTAAAGAATCTGTTCCACTTTTAATTTCCTCATTATCACAGAAAAACACAGAGGAGGGCAATAATTCTGTTTCTGCCCCTTCACAAATTGATTATCATGTTCATAGTGTTACTTCATCATTGCGTTTTGCATTAGACAATGCAGCGCCCCTGAAAAGGAAGGTCATTAGTCATAGGAGGCTGGCTCCCTGGTTTAATTCAGAGTTGCTTCCTTTAAAGCACAATGTTGGTGTTCTACACACCTAGAGGAAAAATAGCCTACTGTTGTATAAAATTGATTCTATGAAAAATAAAACCTTTGACATACTCCCGAAGATGATTACTTCATCCTCAACAAGTGAGACAACATTGGAAGTAACTAAAAAATTTGGGGATCTTTTTTTGGGGGTTTTTTTTGATCCTGTGGAGCTTTTTAAATTATCAAAAATATTAGCTTCATCTAAACCTTCAACTTGTATGTTAAGACCCAACCCCCAAACAAATTTATTTAAGGAAGTTTTTCCTCTGATTACCAGCCCCTTTTTAAGATATGATTAAAATCTATCCTTTGTAAATGGATATGTACCACAGGCTTTTAATGTAGCTGTAATTTAAAACCTTTACTTAAGAAACCTTCCCCTTGATCAAGATGACTTAAAAATTACAGACCGATATCCAATCTTCCATTCTTATCAAAAAATTCCTTGAGAAAATATTGTTGCTACTCCAAAGTGTGAGCATTTACACAGTAATTGCCTGTTTGAAGAGTTTCAGTCAGGTTTCAGAACTCATCATAGCACTGAAACAGCTCTGCTGAAAGTCAGTAATGATATTCTTATGGCCTCAGATAATGGGCTTGTGTCTGTACTTGTCCTGTTAGATCTCAGTACTGCATTTGATACAGTCGAATACAATATTCTCTTAGAGAGGCTGGAACATGCTGAAGGGATCAAGGGAACAGCGCTAGGCTGGTTTAAATCTTATTTGTCTGAGAGATTCCAGTTTGTTCATGTAAATGATAAATCATCTTTAAACTCCAGGGTTAATTGTGGATTACCTCAGGGTTTAGTACTTGGGCCAATTCTTTTTACTATATATATGCTTCCAATAGGTAAAATTATCAGGCAGCATAGGATAAATTTTCACTGTGACGCTGATGATACTCAGCTTTACTTATCCATAAATCCTGATGAGCCCAACCAGTTAGATAGACTACAAGCATGTCTTGAAGACATAAAAACTTGGATGACTTTAAATTATCTGCTTCTAAATTCAGACAAGACAGAAGTTGTCGTCTTTGGACCGCAGTCTTTAAAAAACAAACTGCTTAGTCAATCACTTAACATGGATGGCATTAAATTGACCTCCGGTAATAAAGTAAAAAACCTTGGTGTTATTTGTGACCAGGACATGTCATTTAAATCCCATACTAAACAGGTTTCTAGGATTTCCTTCTTTCACCTCCGGAACATTGCCCAAATTAGAAATATCCTATCCAGGAGTGACGCTGAAAAACTAGTCCAGGCATTTGTTACTTCAAGGCTGGACTATTGTAATTCTTTACTATCAGGATGTCCACAAAATGCAGTTAAAAGCCTTCAGCTGATTCAAAATGCTGCAGCATGAGTTCTGATGAAAATTAAAAAGAGAGATCATATTTCTCCTATTTTAGCATCCCTTCATTGGCTCCCTGTTAAATCCAGAATTGAATTTAAAATTATTCTTTTCACATATAAAGCCCTTAATGATTTAGCTCCATCATACATCAGAGATCTAATTGTTCCACATGTTCCTAACAGAGCACTTCGTTCTCAGACTGCAGGTTTACTGGTGGTTCCTAGAGTCTCTAGAAGTAGAATGGGAGGCAGATCCTTTAGTTATCAGGCTCCTCTCTTGTGGAACCAGCTCTTAACTTTGTGTTCTCTCTCTTTTCTCTTCCTAGAAGCTACACCTGGCCTGACTCTGTGTCTACCTGTGACACCTTCATGGAGGGGGGCATCGTCCAAGCTTCTGCTGGCAACAACTTAATGCTCACCCTCAACCGATGATCCACTTGGCCCTGTTTTTCAGTGTTTAACCCTTTCTTTCTCCTAGACATAGCAATTGACTGAGCTTTTACTGTAACTAATTGTGCTCTCTTTCAGACTCTAACCTTGAAAACTGGCTCAGAGTTTAAGGAAACTTAAGGATTTAAATGACATGTCCTGGTCAAAAATAACACCAAGGTTTTTTACTTTATTATCGGAGGTCAATTTAATGCCATCCAGGTTAAGTGATTGACTAAGCAGTTTCTTTTTTTAAAGACTCGGTCCAAAGACGACCAATTCTGTCTTGTCTGAATTTAGAAGCAGGAAAATTAAAGTCTCCAAGTTTTTATGTCTTTCAAGGACATGCTTGTAGTCTATCTAAACGGGGGGCTCATCAGGATTATGGATAAGAAAGCTGAGTGGTCATCAGCGTAACAGTGAAAATTTATTCTATGCTGCCTGATAATTTTACCTATTGGAAGCATATATATAGTAAAGAGAATTGGCCCAAGTAATGGAACCCTGTGGTACTCCACAATTAAACCTGGAATGGTTAAAGATGATTTATCATTTACATGAACAAAACTGGAATCTGTCAGACAAAAATAAGATTTAAACCAGCCTAGTGCTGTTCCCTGATCCCTACAGCATATTCCAGCCTTCTAAGAGAATATTATGATCGACTGTATCAAAATGCAGCACTGAGATCTAACAGAACCAGTAAAGACACAAGTCCATTATCTGAGGCAATAAGAATATCATTAGTGACTTTCAGCAGAGCTGTTTCAGTGCTATGATGAGCTCTGAAACCTGACTGAAACTCTTCAAACAGGTCATTGCTGTGTAAATGCTCACACCATTTGATTAGCAACTATTTTCTCAAGATTTTAGATAAGAACGGAAGATTGGGATATCGGTCTGTAATTTATTAAGTCATCTCGATCAAGCGGAAGTTTTCTTAAGCAAAGTTTAATTACAGCTACCTTAAAAGCTTGTGGTACAATATCCATTTACTAAGGATAGATTAATCATATCTAAAATGGGCTGTAATCAGAGGGAAACACTTCATTAAATAATTTGGTTGGGATTGGGTCTAACATACAAGTTGAAGGTTTAGATAAAGCTAATATTTCTGATAACTCAGGAAGCTCCACAGATCAAAAACAGTCCCAAACCACAGATCAGGTTCTACAGTTATTTCCAATGTTGTCTCACTTGTTGAGGATGAAGTAAAGTAATCAACTCTGGGAGATGTCAAAGATTTTCTTCTAATAGAATCAATTTTATTTTGGAAGAATCCCATAAATCATGACTTGCTGAGAGCTAAGGAAATGGATGGCTCAACAGAGCTATGACTCTGTGTAAGTTTAGCACTGTACTAAAGAGAAACCTAGGATTATTCTTGTTCTTCTTCTATTTAAGGATGAGAAATAAGCTGTTCTAGCTTGGTGAAGTTTATACAACCAGTAGGCTATTTTTCCAGATTAAGTAGGAATCCTCTAGGTGTGTAGAGCGCCATTTTCGCTCCAATTTTCTAACATTGTGCTTTAAAAGTATGCTGCTCTGAATTAAAACCAGGGAGCCTGCCTCCTATGAATATTTCCTTCTTTTTCAAGGGGGCTGCATTGTCTAATACACCACGCAATGATGAAGTAACACTCTGAACAAGAGAATCAATTTGTGAAGGAGAAGAAAAAATTATTGCCCTCCACTCTGTTTTTCTGTGATAAGAGCAAATTAAAAATGGAACAGATTCTTTAAAAGGTTGGTACAGCATCGTCTGATAAATGATCTACTATAATGACATTTCTTTAAGTGTGGAGTTACTCGGTTAAATAAACTCAAAGGTTATTAAAAAATGGGCAGACAAGGACAACAGGGTTGTGAGAAAATATTGTAATGTCTGTACACTCAATGCCATATGTCAGCACAAGTCCAGAGAATGAAGACAAAAACGTGGGTAGGTTTGTTAATGTTTTGAGTAAAGCCAATTGAGTCTAAGATAGCATTAAAGGCATATTTAAAGCTATCACTTTCAGTGTCAACATGAAGTTTAAAATCCCCCACTATAATACTTATCTGTATTTAACCACTAAATCAGATAAAAGGTCTGAAAACGATCTATAAATTGAGAGTAAGGCCTGGTGGACGGTACAACAACAACAAACAGAAGTGGTTTTAGGGCTTTGCCAATTGGATGAGAAAAATAAGGATTAAATATTCAAAAGAGTTGTAGCTATTGATTGGTCTGGGACTAGTCAATAAATCGGACTGAAAGATGGTTGCTACTCCTCCTCCTCGCCCAGTATTTCGAGGAATGTGAAAATTTAAATAATTAGTAGGAGTTGACTCATTTATAGTAACATAATCCTCTTGCTGCAGCCAGGTTTCTGTGAGGCAAAATAAATCAATCTGATCAGATTGATAAATCAATCTGTCACAAATCAGGTCACTAACTAGCAAAGTCTTTGAAGAGAGAGATCTTATGTTCAGTAAGCCACATTTAATTGTTTTATTTTAATTTTTAGTCTGAGTTGTGTTTATTTTTATGAGATTTTCCTGATTTCCTCGTTTTAGATTATTTTTTAATCTATTCAATTTTGGCTTAATAGGGTAATGGGTGGGTAGCAGTACAGAAGGTGCAGAGAGGAGTGTTAAACTACGACCCTGCTTCCTGGTCTGAACCCTGGGTTGTCAGAGGTTTGGAGAACTAATAAATTCGGCCAGATTCCTAGAAAGAAGAGCTGCTCCATCCAAAGTGGAGGGTTGATGCCGTCTTCCGGATCAGACCAGGTTTTTCCCCAAAATGTTCGCCAAATTATTCAATGTAGCCCCACATCGTTTTCTGGACACCACCTAGACAGCCAGCGGGTTGAATGACAGCATGCGGCTAAACATGTCGTCACTGGTCAGATCGGGGGGGGACCAGAGAAAATTACGGAGTCCGACATTATTTTGCAAAACTTACACACCGAAGCAACACTAACTTTAGTGACCTCCGATTGACGTAACCGGGTGTCATTTTACGCCAGCGTGAATAACAATCTTACTGTATTTATGCTTATCCTTAGCCAGCAGTTTCAGGTAGGATTTGATGTCGCCCGTTCTGGCCCCTGGCAGACATTTGACTATGGTCGCTGGTGTCTCTAGTGCCACGTTTCTGACTATGGAGCTGCCAATTACCAGAGTTGGCTTCTCAGCGGGTGTGTCGCTGAGCGGGGAAAATCTATTAGAAACGCAGACGGGTTGGTGGTGACCTGTGGGCTGAGATCTAAGACTATGCTTCCTACGTACCGTCACCCAGCCGGCCTGAGATCCCAGCTGCGCGGGCTCTGCCGGAGGTATGCTACGGGGAGCTACCCTCGGTGGCATATAAAAAATTTCATTTGTCCTTCCCATTAGTCCTTGAGAACTGAAAATATCACAGTTTAGACACAAGCAAAATGTAGCTAACTAAGTCAAAACCTCTTTTAGGTCTAGGAAAGCTTTTCCTACCACATTATCCTTTTTCTGAAGAAACGGTTATGTTTTATGGAGTAACAAATTGTTGTTTCTGTAGAATGACCTGACCTATCCTGTAGACCTATCCTGTAGATCTATCAGCTGTATTGCTACAACTTTTTCAAGGAGCTTTACTAGAACCAGTAAAAATGAAACTGGCCAATGGTTACTTATGTCACCTTGACTTTCTGATTCAAAAGCTATTGTGGATGTGAAGAATTTTTTTCTCTAACTGGATTCAGACATAAAGAAAAGACAAGTTCTGACATAAATTGCTACTCAAAGGAGTATATTAAAGAGGTTCGGGTCATCTGATCAGGATGCCTCCTTGACATCTCCCTCAGAGGCTTTCTAGGTATATTTCACAAGAGGGAGACTTGAGTCAGACCCAGAACTTGCTGGAAAGATTATATCTCTTAGAATCTCTTGGATGGAAAAATGGTGACCCAGTTTGTTGCATTAGAGACTAGACTCAGACAAGCCATATCATTTATCATACACCACCAGTTTGAACTATACTGTGACCTGATCAAACTTAACGGAACTTCTTCAATAAGATAATATAAGAATACATTGACCAAAAAAAGGTGTCTTTAGGTCAGTATACACAGGTAATAGTTATTGAAGAGTTATGCGAAGTATAAATTGCATCTTGAAAATTCAGCTGTTTACCAAATGTCTTAGTAGATGTTAAGAGGTTGGTCTTTAATAAAATAAAATAAGATAATCCTAAAGAATATTTTTTTTTGAGTTTACAAGGATACATTTTTGTAACACTTTGCATCAAAATGTTCCCATAGTAACAATGCAAAAAGTGGCAATTTTGTTTGGGAAAAAGTCAACTAAATTTGGAAACTATGAATAAGACTGTTTAGCTGGGTGGTTTGTACCAGTAGACTGTTCACAGCAATGGTAAGTCTTAATTTTGCCAGTTCCTAAGTCCAGTTCCCAAGCTGAATTCACAAAATGTATAAAAAGTGTTTCATGTTTCATGCCTAACCTTTGGGTTATGTGGTTTAACTCAAGATAAGTTGGACATATAAACCACAAATTTCCCTGATATAAATTACATTAAAAGTCATCTTCTTGCTCTAAAAATATATAGATTTAATGTAAAAGAAGTAGAAAGAAGTAGATCTCATGTTTTGTAACTATTTCAGGTTTTGACTTGTTAGTAAGGTTGGGTTTCAGTCATGTCAATTTTGTCACATGCGAGGTACCCCAAGGTTTCATGCCCTTTTTCATCATGTAACCCACTTTGAATTTTCTTGTTGCCGAAATGTGCTGTACAAATAAACTTGCCTTGCTTTGTCTAGAATAGTCACACAGAAAACAATTAATGTTCAATTATTAAAAAAAGATATACATTAAGTACAATGAGAACATTTTCTAAACACGTAGAAACAATACAGAAATAAATATGTTCTAATGAATAGTTCACACACTAGAGTGATAATATTTTTCCATTTAAAAAACTCATCTGAAAAATATACAGAAGGCAGTGTGCTTTTATCTCATGGCTGAATCGCTAATGTAATTAGGATTTAAACTTAACATGAAAATTATATTAAAAAAACTGTAGGCTATCAAGATGTTCACATAGTTTCACTTTGGGTATACTTGGCACCAACTGACCTATTTCCACACAGCCCAAATGGCCTTATGAAAAAGAAGTCCAAATGAACCTGATAAGAAAAATAAAGAAAGATTTATATATTGTTTTACTGGTTCACTTCCATATTCTAACCTCACAAGTCTGCTAGTGGCCATGCAATAACTTTGTAGTCTCTGCAGACCTTATCCTCTGTGTAAAAGATCCAATCAAAGATTCCTTGGGTTCTGTATTAAATATAGTTAGGTTATCTTTTAAGAATTATCCAATGATGCGTCACAGAGATGGGAAAGTTTGGTGAAAGCAGGGCAGTAACAGTAGATAAATTAAGCAAATAATTACTGTCTGCTATGAGTTAACCTAGTGTATATACACAACTGGTTTTCTGGCTAACATCAATGAGAATCTGTTAGTTCTCTATATAGGTTCACTGCAGCATATGCCAGTAAAAAAATTTAAAGCAGCTCCAAGGTTTCAATCACAAACTCGTTATATTTGCTGATGCATCATAATGATGACACAGAATGCAACAAGAACTCTTTTGGGTCATTTAAGAACAAGATAAACGTATCGCTGTCATCCTTTTCTTACACTATTGAACTAGCATCATTAGAAATACACTTTTAGCTCTTCAAAATTAAAGTACATCCTGCCATATTTTTTGTCTGAAATTCAGTATTCCTCATTTACAACTACATCCCACCTTCTTTATATTTTATCTTACCTTATAATCTGCATTGTTTAGATTTACAAGAATTGTTTATGCAGTTTTAATAAAAAAAAATATTCCTTATTATTTTTCTAAATAATTTATAGCAGTTAATAAAATCTTTTACAAGTTAAAATAAATGTTGTGTAAAAGACATACATGTCTATGTATTAAATTAGGTTTATGGAAAAGATTTAAGTTCATAACCTATAGAAATGTAGAGTTACAAGTGGACAAAATAGTAAATGTAATGAAAAAAGATTGACTTGCTTCTCCACGAATTGAAATGGAGGTTGCATGTTAAAGAAGCTAAAAAGTTTTCAAAGATCATGTTGTTTCATTACAATCATATGGTTTAAAAATGTGTTTTTCTGATTGCCTGGTTGTTTCTTGGCTACTTTCTGATTTGGAATCTGCTGCTACAGAGTTTCCATTATTATTCACCTTTTGTGCATATTTCTAAAGAGTCAGCTCTTTAGAAAACTGCATCTGTGCAGGTGTATCTTGATCTCTTACCATTTAGCCATTTATGTTGCAAATTTCTACATGATTTACCGGCTGCGTATTCAGATAGCTGACTGTGAAATTGTCTAAGGGTTCTGAATTTTCTATTGAAATTGTATCCTGCCCTTTTAAAGGAGATTTTCTAAATTCTTTTACTGTGCTTATCGTTATATCAGCATATTTTATCAGCTGTTGGTCATGCCCTCTCATCTTCCCGCTCATGCATGTTTCTGAACATAGCCAAATTCACGAGGTATTTGTGAGCTTGCAACCCCAGGGGCAGTTGCACTGAGGGTGCAAGCTCTAAGTGTTGGTAAGAATTAGAACAGTATCTTACTAATTCTTTATCGAGACACAAAAGCAAATCTGCCAAATTCTAAAATGGTTCTACAAAAATACTCTCTCTCTGTGTGCTTATGCAAAATGCCAACATTGAAATGAGGTAGTTATAACATGCATTCAAAGGAAGGCTACCTATATTTATATTCATTTATACGAATACAACTTGCTTGGAAAAGATCAGACCTGTTTGCATTAAGCCAGTTTTATGTAAAAAGTACTGCATGTTGAAAGCTGGTGGTTCTTATATTACAAGAAAGACCCAAAAAAGCCCAGACCCACTGTGCTGCTGTCACAAATGTCAAAAAAGGGTAGAATTCATTCCTTCTTCCAATAAGGCCAAATTAAATACCTTGTCTAAATTGTTCAAAATGATTTCATTGCTTGTTTAAAAGCAGAATACAAATCATCTATGACAATGAGCTGGCCAGATCCTGCTGCAGCAAAGAATATCCATACCATGGCATCTCCAGCTCTCTGCTTTACAGGTAGTATATGGTTTTATTCCTGAAGTATTGTGTTTATGTTACATATGTCTTTTGTTCCGGTATCTAAATACCTCAATTTTGGACTGATCTGTAGTAACATTATTCCAGAAGTTGTGATCTTTGCCATGTTCTCAATGGCAAACTTTAGTCTGATCTTCATGTTTTTCTTAGGGAGAGATGTCCTCCTTCCACACCTCCTGTGAAAGTTAAACTGTTCCAAACTATTTTTTAACTGTTGGATTATACAGGCATGCTTGTTCACATCAGTAGCAGCGAGAGCTTGTTGTAAGTCCCTTGATGACATTTTAGGGTTTTATGAGACTTTATAAACACTTTTTGAGTACTACATTATGTTTTTGTAAAACCATATTTCATATTTCAGGTTGAAATTGACAATGTGGGTGCTCTATGACTTTCAAGTTTGAAAATGCCCTATATAGCATGGTCTGAAAATGTAAAATGCATTTTTAAATGTACCTTTATGTAACAATAGGCTGCTGTTTTTAATTATTTTGCCTTTACTTTAAGCTTTCCTTCCAGAAGTCTTTAGAGACGTTGTCGCAGCCTTTTGTTATGACTTGAATGAGAATTTTACTGGGGTACAGATGACATATCCTGGGGCACCTGGACCCCAGTGATAAAATGAATACCATGCTGCTTATGGGGGGCAGAGAAAGCATTCTAATGTGCTCAGCGAATAGATCTGGCAATGTGACTGAGTTGCAATTTGGATGGCAAGAGTTAACAAAATGTTAACTTTCATCTCTCTACACTAGAGAGGTATTTTCTTAGCTTTATGACTTACTGCACTTGCAAGTCAAGCTGGCACCTAAAAAGACAAAAAAAAAGAGTAGACATTACACTCTTTAAGAATACATATTTGATAGAACTTTAGTTATGTAGATAACAGAAGAAATTTACTGAGAGTCTGTGCCATTTTAAGTTGTGCTGACCCATAGCATTAGTGACCTGGATGAAAGCTTTTACAACCCATTCACGTGACAATGCTGTTGTTTAGCAATTTTGTATGAAAAGACCTTTGTTCATCAGCAGTGTTGCAGCCTCAAAAGAACACTAGTGCCAGACAAGAGATGGTATTTGGAACTCTATACAAATTTTTTTGTGTGCCCTGACATTTCAAGTGAATGGTCCAGTGCCAGTTGTTCTGAATGCCAGAGTATGCCAACAGTCTTACATCTTATAGATGGATGTACCCACTGAGCAGCGTTTTCTTTTTATTAGCACATTATTGCGTACCCGATGTGAGGGATATTTCATTGACAAATCAATTGTTTTCCCAATTCAACTTGACTTTTAAGAGGCAGCTTTATTGCAAATAATTAGAGTGTTTGGTCTTTAGTAAGCTGTTCACTCTACAACAAAAGAAATATTTCTTATGTGGATATGCTATATGTTCAGCATTACCTTTTTAAAAAACAAAAAACAAGTTAGTTGGTACACATGATTCTTCTAGATTTTATCAGAAGTTATGTGTTGTCATGAATGTGAGAATGTTGAATCTTTGGCAATATACTAACGTTTGTACACCCTTTTCCTTCTATAGGTGAAGGTTATTTTCTTCTCTGAGTAAATCAGCAGGCAACAGTGCCAAACCAGATTTTGGCTTTCTTGAAACATGCTCCCCAATTAACACATTCTTCTGGAAAACCATCCATCCGTCTTTTTTTTTTATTACCAAAAAAAGTAAAAGTAAAATAATAACAAACCAAATAAACAGAGAAGACAATAGAGGATTTGATTTACAAGCAGTATGTTTAAAGATGTGCCATGTATTCTTTAAACAGTACAAATGAAATAGGACACAAGCATAAGGAAAAGAAAACATATTTCAAATTTTAATACATTTGAAGAAGTATATTTAAAAGATATGTTTTTGTTACACTGTGAGTGTCCCATAGCAGGGATCTCGAAAACACAAGTTTTTTAAGGAAAACTTAAGATGTGTCTTTTTGACATTGATTTTAACTGGCTTTTAATAATTAATATTGTTTTGTTCCTCTTTGAATTATATCTAAAATTATTTATTGATTTTTATTCATTTCATTGATTTTATATAGTTTACACGAATTTAATTCAATTCAATTCAATTCAGTTTATTTATATAGCGCCAATTCACAACATATGTTGTCTCAAGGCACTTCACAAAAGTCAGGTACATACATTCCAATAATCCAATCATTGAACAGTGAGTTCAGATCAGTTATTTATTCAAAATGGATAAAAAGTTTTTCTGTTTAAGAAACACAGCAGATTGCAATCCAGTCAGTGGACTTGCAAGCATTCACTCTCCGGAGAGCATGTTCATGTGACAGTGGACAGTCACTGGATTTGACTTTGACAGCAATCCAACAGGTAAAGGGATGAGGTCCTCCCTGATAAACTAAAACCACTCTAACTATAACTTTATCAAAAAGGAAAGTTTTAAGCCTAGCCTTAAAGGTAGACGGGTGGTGTCCGCCTCACGGGACAAAAACGGGAGCGGGTCCACAGGAGAGGAGCCTGATAACTAAAAGATCTGCCTCCCATTCTACTTAGAGACTCTAGGAAACCACCAGTAAACCTGCAGTCTGAGGAACGAAGAGCTCTGTTAGGGAATATATGCAAAAATCAGATCTTCGATGTATGATGGAGCTAGATAATAAGCGGCTTTATATGTGAGGAGGAGAATTTTAATTCTATTTTGGATTTTACAGGGATCCCAATGAAGGAAGCAAAAAAATAGGAGAAATGATCTCTCTTTTTAATTATCATCAGACCTCTTGCTGCAGCATTTTGAATCAGCTGAAGGCTTTTAACTGCATTTTGGGGGATCCTGATGTTAAAGAATCACAATAAGTTCTCAGCCTTGAAGTAACAAATGCATGGACTCTAGTTTTTCAGCGTCACTCCGTGGATAGGATATTTCTAATTGGGCAATGTTCCAGAGGTGAAAGAAGGAAAATCCTAGAAATGTTTAGTATGGGGATTTAAATGACATGTCCTGGTCAAAAATAACACCAAGTTTTTACTTTATTACCAGAGGTCAATTTAATGCCATCCAGGTTAAGTGATTGACTAAGCAGCTTCTTTTTTAAAGACTCCGGTCCAAAGACGACAACTTCTGTCTTGTCTGAATTTAGAAGCAAAAAATTTAAAGTCATCCAAGTTTTTATATCTTCAAGACATGCTTGTAGTCTATCTAACTGGTTGGGCTCATCAGGATTTATGGATAAGTAAAGCTAAGTATCAACATCGTAACAGTGAAATTTTATCCTATGCTGCCTAATAATTTTACCTATTTGAAGCATATATATTATAAAGAGAATTGGCCCAAGTACTGAACCCTGTGGTGCTCCACAAATAACCCCAGAGTTTAAAGATGATTTATCATTTACATGAACAAACTGGAATCTGACAGACAGATAAGATTTAAACCAGCCTAGTGCTGTTCCCCTGATCCCTACAGCATATTCCAGCCGTTCTAAGAGAATATTATGATCGACTGTATCAAATGCAGCACTGAGATCTAACAGAACCAGTACAGATACAAGTCCATCTGAGGCCATCTGAGGCCATAAGAATATCATTAGTGACTTTCAGCAGAGCTGTTTCAGTGCTATGATGAGCTCTGAAACCTGACTGAAACTCTTCAAACAGGTCATTGCTGTGTAAATGCTTACACATTTGATTAGCAACTATTTTATCAAGATTTTAGATAAGAATGGGGAAAATTTGGATATAGGTCTGTAATTTTTTAAGTCATCTCGATCAAGCGAAGGTTCTTAAGTAAAAGGTTTTTAAACACCCTTAAAAGCCTGTGGTACATATCCATTTACTAAATATAATTTAATCATATCTAAAAGGGGCTGGTAATCAGAGGGAACATTCCTTAAATAATTTTGGGTTGGGAGGGGGTCTAACCAAAAAAAGTTGATGTTTAGATGAAGCTAATATTTCTGATAACTCAGGAAGCTCCACAGGATCAAAAAAGTCCAAATGCAGGTCAGGCTCTACAGTTATTTCCAATGTTGTCTCACTTGAAAAAGGTGAAGTAATCATCTTCGGGAGTATGTCAAAAATTTTTTTTTTAATAGAATCATTTTTTTTAAGAAGAATCCCATAAAGTCATGACTGCTAAGAGCTAAGGGAATGGATGGCTCAACAGAGCTATGACTGTGTAAGTTTAGCAACTGTACTAAAGACTTGTTTTCTTCTATTAATGATGAGAAAAAGTGTTTTCTGACTTGGCGAAGTGTTTTTTATAAAAAAGTAGGCATTTTTCCAGATTTTGTAGGAATCCTCTAGTTGTGTAGAGCGCCATTTTTCCCAATTTTCTAACATTTTGGCTTTAAAAGTATGCAGATCTAAAAATTAACCCAGGAGCCTGCCTCCTATGAATAATTACCTTCTTTTTCAAGGGTGTTGCATTGTCTAATGCACCACGCAATGATGAAGAAACACTATGAACAAGAGAATCAATTTCTGAAGGGGAAGAAACAAAATTATTGCCCTCCACTGTGCTTTTCAGTGATAATGAGGAGATTAAAGGTTGTTACAGCATCGTCTGATAATGATCTACTATAAAGAAATTTTCTTTCAGGTGTGGAGTACTCGGTTAAATTAAACTCTAAGGTTATTAAGAAATAATCAGACAGGACAGGTTTATGAGAAAATATTGTTATGTCTTTATACTCAATGCCATATGTCAGCACAAGGTCCAGAGAATGAAGACAAAGGTGGGTAGGTTTGTTAATGTTTTGAGCAAAGCCAATTGAGTCCAAGATAGCATTGAAGGTTATATTTACTTTACACTTTCAGTGTCAACATGAATGTTAAAATCCCCCTCTATAATAACTTTATCTGTATTTAACACTAAATCAGATAAAAGGTCTGAAAACTGATCTAAAAATTGAGAGTAAGGGCCTGGTGGACGGTACAAAACAACAAACAGAAGTGGTTTTAGTGGTTTACAATTTGGATGAGGAAAACTAAGGATTAAATATTCAAAAGAGTTGTAGCTATTGATTGGTCTGGGACTAATCAATAAATTGGACTGAAAGATGGTTGCTACTCCTCCTCGCCCAGTATTTCGAGGAATGTGAAAATTTAAATAATTAGTAGGAGTTGACTCATTTATAGTAACATAATCCTCTTGCTGCAGACAGGTTTCTGTGAGGCAAAATAAATCAATCTGTCAGAAATCAGGTCACTAACTAGCAAAGTCTTTGAAGAGAAAGATCTTATGTTCAGTAGGCCACATTTAATTGTTTTATTTTTCTTTTTAGTCTGAGTTGTGTTCATTTTTATGAGATTTTCCTGATTTCCTCCTTTTCGAATATTTTTTAATCTATTCAATTTTGGCCGTGGGCAAGACACTGTCTTAATAGAGTAATGGGTGGGTAGCAGTACAGAAGCTGCAGAGAGGAGTGTTAAACTACGACCCTGCTTCCTGGTCTAAAACCTGGGTTGTCAGAGTTTTGGAGAACTAATAAATTCGGCCAGATTCCTAGAAAGAAGAGCTGCTCCATCCAAAGTGGGATGGATGCCGTCTCTCCGGATCAGACCAGGTTTTCCCCAAAATGTTCGCTAATTATCAATGTAACCCACATTGTTTTCTGGACACCACCTAGACAGCCAGCGGTTGAATGACAGCATGCGGCTAAACATGTCGTCACTGGTCAGATCAGGGAGGGGACCAGAGAAAATTACGGAGTCCGAGATTGTTTTGGCAAACTTACACACCGAAGCAACACTAACTTTGGTGACCTCCGATTGACGTAACCGGGTGTCATTACCACCAGCGTGAATAACAATCTTACTGTATTTACGCTTATCCTTAGCCAGCAGTTTCAGGTAGGATTTGATGTCGCCCGTTCTGGCCCCTGGCAGACATTTACTATGGTCACTGGTACCACGGTTCTGACTATGGAGCTGCCAATTACCAGAGTTGGCATATCAGCGGGTGTGAAACGCAGACGGGTTGGTGGTGACCTGTGGGGTGGGACCTAGGACTAGGCCTGAGGCCCTGGCTGCGCGGGCTCTGCTGGAGGACTGCTACGGGGAGCTACCCTCGGTGGCTCCGCGCTGGCTATGGGGCCTCGGCTATCTGCTGGTTTTTAACAGCGCGGAGCCGTGCCTCCAATTCTGACACCGTCGTCTCCAAAGCTACCAAAATGCTACATTTATTACATGTACCATTATCACTAAAGGAGGCAGAGGAGTAACTGAACATCTGACACAGAGAGCAGGAGAGAGGAGACTCAGAGAGAGAAACAGCAGAACGGGTAGCCATGGTGGAGCTAAAGCTAACGCTAAGCTAGCGACCCCTTACCACTACTATGTTGTGAGTATTAATCTGACAATATTATTTAATATTTAATATTGATATTTTATCAAAAAATATTTCGGTCTGTTAAGGGTTGTCCTGTGAATACCAGCCCAGTAAGGCGATGGTATTAGGACAAAGTTTAAAGGTGTGAGCTAAGCTCTGACATTATTGAACAGCATAAACTCTGCACACCCATGGAATGAATTCACACAATTTCTTAAAATACAAGAATTTATTAACAAAAATAAGTCAACTCAAAGTCAAAAATATTTCAATCAACAAGCTCTTTACTATGCTAAAACAATCCAACTAAACTACCAAGCAGAATTAAAGAATAAGGAATACTAATGGGCTATGTACAATATAAACAAGTTGATTAAAGATGATTGAAAATCATGACCAAAAGAGTGATGCAACATTACCATGCAATGTTATTTATGTTTGAGAACCAAGGATTATCTTGAAAAATCTGGAAATGAAGTTAAGTTAGTCTTGGAACTAACTTAGGCAATAATCAGCAAACGTTAGACAACCATTCACAATGCAAGATCAGATAAAATATTATTTTAATAAAATAATGTTTTAAAGAATGATCTGCTGAATAAAACCAACCTTCTGGATAACTAATTCTCAATGGTGTCTCATTAGCTGCCTTTATTTATGGAAATAATATTTAAGGAAATATTATTAAAGGTAACGGTAAATTATTTAAAGAAATATCTTTGAAAGGAACCAAATCTTTCTGGAGAAATGGGGCTTAATGGTGTTTACTTAGTTTTAAAATTTAGTAAAATGGTGTTAGGGACATTATTTACTGGATTGAAAACTAAACTGTTCTGGGTAAATACAGCAAGCACGTGGCCTAGGCTGTTAGCAGTTAAGCTAACAAAGGAGGCTGATAGCTTAGCATCCAGAATCAAAACCCACACACTTAAAATACCGTCAATAAAAGGGTTAAGATGCATAAGTGCGGACGGCGCGTCATGAGCAATCTTCTGTGTTTAAAATCACCCATTAAATAAAGTTTGTCTTAACTTAAAAAAAAACACACAAACACAGAACCCAAACTGACCACGTGTGCTGCAGATAGCCTGCTAGCACTAAGATAGCAGTTTCACACAAACAAAAACCAAACTTCATAAAATGAAAAACGTTTAGATCATTTTATCCTAACTGTTATTCTGCCCAAACACTTAATCTCAAGAACCGTGGTGAGGAAACGTTGTCCAAGGGCGAAGTTTGAAGAAACGTCCACAGTCAACAAGCGGTTAGCCTTCGGCTAGCCTAACGAAGCTGTGGGTGGGCGGCCCGTTTTGTCGGCCGGCCAAAACTGCACGTTACCGGTGATGCGGCTACTCGTCGTCCTTCTCTCAGGCAAGGAAAACCGCTTCACTTGGGTTGTAGAGACCGCGTCTCTGCTGGGGACTTTTCTGGGACACCGTTGCTTCAGCAGGTCTCAGAGAGAAAGTCAAGCCAGGCATGTACCTTAATTCCCGTTTTTATGAATGAATACTGGGTACACAAACAGTCATTCACTCATACTTATCTTTGCATATGATCGGTGATCATATGAGAAAAAAAAGACTTCCGTCCCTCCGTCCAGTTCCTCTCGGGAGCTGCTTGGACGAGATCGGGCCATTGGAAAGGGGGTGTTTTTATACAGCCAGTGGCATCATGGGAAGTCCGCTGTTACCCCCCTTTCCCCCTTCTGAAGTTGTGCTGAAAGTCTGTTAAATGCAATTTATTTTGACAACTCCAGAAAAGTGTATACCGGAGTTTTAATGTTGAAATCCATGGCTTAGGGTTTCAACAACTAGAAAACCGTGTAAGACACGGAGAGTCCCCAAACATTAAATACAGCAACAGAAAGTATGTGTTTTAATGTGCTTATGTATTAGAACAAGTAAGAGATATCACAGTAGAGAGAAATCAGATCAAACGAGAGAGCCTTCTCACACCAAACAATTCACCAAGTGCAACAGTGAAAACAGGGAGTGACGTTACCCAGAGCTCCAGTCAGACCAAGTCACCCGGGACTTACAATCCTTATTTTATTGTATTACTGTGATTAATGGATTTTTATGTCAGTAATAAGTAAATGTAGGTTATAGTTTCATTTTATTCATTTTTTATGTGACTTTGTTTCTTTAGTATCCTTTTTAATATTTGTGATTTTCCTTTTAACACTCTTACTAGAATTTTAGAATCTTTCCCTCTTATAGACCTTTCTCACTACTGTATCTGCCTTGAAAAGTTGCATTTTGACTTTAGTGATATTAGTTTGTGCAAAACATGTTAAGTCTATTTGGCATTAAATCCCCACCCAAACAACTACCAACACACACACAGACACAGACACACACACACACCCACACACCCACACACACACACACACCCGAGCTCTTTAGTGGTTCCAGAAGGGAATGAATGACAGTGCTACACCCCACCTGGCTAATGGCTCTGCTAGCTGGCTTTCGCTTTCAAACACACGTGCACCTAGTGTGTTGGCTGAATCTTTAGCTTTTAGCCATGTGGCTCATCTGAGATAAAATATCCTATAATCTTTTGTTCACAATCAAAGATTTATTTTAATGTCCATTAAATACACATAAATCTGTTTCATTGTGCAAGAAGCCAAGCAAGTTTTAAACTGCATTTCATGAAGCTGTGACTTAATAAAAAATTTGAAAAAAAGAAAACCCTAAAAGCAGTCGAATCATGCGACAAATTGTTTTAATTTTTTTTTCATTTCAAAATTGTATTAACTGTTAAAGCAGGTAGTAAAAGCAATATTTACTAATATACTATATTCAAATCATTGAAGCTCAAAAAATTCAGGGCCATCCAGTCTTTGATTTGATTCAGGCATTCCAACAAAGGATGAACAAAGTGAGCATCATGTTTTTAAAAGAATGTAGACTTGACAATCATCTGCATAGCAATGAAAAAATAAAAAAAATCTAAATTTCCTCAGAATGGAACCTAAGGCAAGATACAGAGAGAAAAGAAGAGAGTGTGGAGAATTCAGGCCCAGAAAGTAAAAACCTTGCCTAATTTTCCTTCATCCTGTTCATTTAACCAGGTGATCAGTCGCTGTCTTTGTTGTGGAGATGGAAATGTAAACGGTTGGAACTAATCTCTGTACTTGCTTTTTACTTTCTGGATTTCTTTGATTGTCCACATCTGGTGGTAATATAGAGCCCTGAGGCACCCCACAGCCAAATAACACTTTAGGCGACAAACTCATTTATGCTGACACAACAGGTTCAGTCAGGTAAGACCAAAAGCTCTCCAAGGCTACACCTTTAATACCAACACAATGCTCAAAGACGAGAAATTAAAATACCATGAATCAACTGTGTCAAAGGTAGCCGTAAGGTCTAAAAGCACAAGGACAACATAATTACCAGCATCATTAGCTAAAATATATCGTTAAAACCCCTTAAAGAAGCAGATTGTCTGCTTTGAAGGTTTTTAAAACCTGACTGAAACACCTCAGGGTGACATGGTTTGTGGTGGTGAAGGATATAAGTGGCAACAGGACATCACAGGCATAGGGTGGATGGACACAGTTAATAAAAGGATGATGAACTTACAGGACACGAAGGAAACACAGGAACCGGGGAGGCAGCAAAGACAACAGCGATTACAATACAGTAAACTATTAGATTAGAATAAAAAATAACATTAAAGGTATTTGATAAAGATTAAATCTTTGTTGATTATACATGTTCTAATATTTTTTCGTATTCTTTGAAATAAATTAATAAAATAAACTACATAATAAACTAAACTAAACTAAACAACTAAGAGGACCATTTTCTCACTTTGACCTTTCTCTATGATTTTACATTTCTCATCTAAATAATAAAGGTAATTAAATGAAAAAAACTAAAGTAATCACTCTTGAAGTCCATTCTTATCTTTCTGTGTTTGCTATTCCTGTTCTTTAATGTTATCAATCTAATAAAAGAGCATTTACTGGCAAAGTGAAGGCAAAACAATGTAGATTTTATACTAGTATATTTTGCATGTGGCTCTAATTATATTAAAGATTTGCCTTCCATAAAATGACATTCAGCAAACTCTCTTAGTTAAAGTTTCTGGGATTATAACATAATGGTTGCAATTTACCTCATTTAATAGAAAAGTCAAGAATTTCTCCAAAAGACAATTATACCTGAAGATCACACTGCAATAAAAAAATGACATTTATTTAGCTAATTTTGCCAAAACTATCAGACATGACATTGTGAAATGTCCGAATGCTTTGTTGATGTGATGTTTAATGCAATCCACAATTTCTGAATAATGCCTTCTATTAAAATGAGGACAAGCAGCAATTGAAACAAAGCATTAGTACAATTATTGTAAATTATTTATCTTGTATTTCTTGTTAAGAAGAAAACATTGGCATTCATCAAACCACTCTTTCCAATAGTTATTGGTATGGTAAAAAGAATCTAAATTAAAAAATATCCGATAGTTGTTATTCTTGATAAAGATTACTAATAATTAGGAGTCATATTAACATGATTTATCTGAGCACATCAGATTAGTCATTCCAGTTGTTATTTCCCATTAAAATATGTTAGCTAAGAAAATATTTAGAATTGTTTGTGGATTTGGAAATGCAACTACTGCCCCTTTGTTTCCAAGTCTGCCCCATGCAACAGCCCCATTTTTTCCTCAAAAGAAATTGGGAAATACTTACATTTATTACATGTGGCTAAGGGCTAAGAGTAATGGACAATGGGTGAAATGAGATTTAATCAGTTCTTGCAAACTAACACTTAAGATCTTTTTAGGATCTCCGTTTAAACTAGCATACATGCCTGTAGTATAAAGGCAGAGTAAGTGGAGGGAACCCATGGATGCCCAGGGAGGAAATGTAAACTTCAAACATTGAGGCTCTAGCCAACATTCTAGCAGTGAGGCAACAATGCTAACCACCAGAACTTCTGGGCGGCCTATTTTTGGTCATTTTATATTAAAACACCACTTTGAAACTGTACTTTATATACATTGCAGTTACTATTTTTTTTATTTTTTTTTTACATACCTCTTCGAAGAAGAAAACCTAAACATCGGACAGTTGCTTCATTCTTTCTGGTTAGTTTGCAATCCAGCCTTGTTTTGTCTAAATAATTTTCCGTTGTGGGAAGGTTATAGATTTTGGCTAAAAAGACATGTTTTTCCTTTACATTCACCAACATGAATTTCTCAGGAACAATCTAAGTGCTTTTATTTAACAGAGCCTCCAGAGCTTTCTCTATATTTTGATAACATCCTTGTGTGTATAATACTTCACTGTACAAGCATATGTTACCATAAGTGATCACTGAGAGTGACACTGTGCACTTTGGAGGGGGTTTGCTTTGCCATGCAGTAAATATTATACTCAATCTAGAGGAACCACATTATGAAACCGGCTTCAGGAAATGTACTCATCATCTCCCTTTTCAGACTCTTATAAACCATTCATGGCACTGATTGTTTTGCTGTTGCAACGCAACAGGAGTCAGAACTGGAGATGAGCTACCACTGAGAGCAAAATAATTGCCTGAATTACTGAAATACCATGGTTGCTTAATAACAGAGCAGGGCTGTATAGCAAGCAAGACACAAGTGTGCATATAGTGTAAGTCAAAACAGATAGAATACAAGTCTCTTTATCTTACACAATTACAGTATACAGTGTACACACCTGTCAACACCTGTCACACCTGTCAAGACCTAAATGTTAGCTTGGTATTTACAGTATTTGCACACAAAACATTCTAAATAAACAGTTCACATTGTCTATCTTTAAAATATAGACCCCACAATGAAAAAGAACAATAAGTAGTTGAAAGCCATCTTCCCATATTCCATATGGCTGTGTTTAGTGACCCACGAGGTCATTTTATGGTTTCACCTCACCATTATGCTGCAATATCCTTTCTCGCCAAGCTTGTGTGCTCTCGAGTAATAATTCTTTCCCTGTTTAAACCAAAATAACTAAGTGATATCCTCCTGGTAAATACCATTTTTGGAGTAAGATAACTACACTTACTTTTAGGAGCAAAGAAATAGATGATAGAAAATTACTTTATTTCATCTTTTGTCAAAGCATGTGCAAAACACCTCCCTGGTGTGTACAAATTGATACATGGTCAGTATGAAACGTGGTAGACAATACTATTTCATACCCAGAAAAGACAGGTTTGATATGAACAAAACTGCAACGGTAAGGAATAGAGGAGGTGAAAAATGACTAGCATTCTATGCAGCCCCTTTCAGAACACTTCCATCTCTATGCTTCACTGTAATGACCTTAATAATGTTGGATACAATCAGATCCAGTATATGTTGGATTTGTTGTGATACTAATAAATTTATTGTTGTTTAATCAAATCAAAAAAGTGTTCCTAACATAAAATATTTTTCTAAGTTCTTTAGCTAAGTTCTTTTTCTAAGTTTATTCTTTTAGCACTGAAAGTGGAACATTTGCTTCCTTGGATATCTACTGACAGCACAATCAACTCTACTAAGTTTGGTTAATTATCATCATGTTTTTCTGTACATATTTACATGTTCATAATGGTTATTAAACTGTCTCACTTACTTCATATACTTTATAAAGCCTTTAAGCAGACATGAAATCATGCTGCACCCCCCCGCACATTTTGCTCTGTTTTCTATGTAAAATAAATGGCTCATCTTCATGTGTTCACTATGACGTTTAGCTTTTACATAGTTCAGTTGTTTCATTTTTGAACATGAATTCAATACAAGTTAAATTACATATCAGATTTAAATTAGTAATAGTATTGGTGTCTGTATATGTAAAGTGGAGTTCTGAGTCTGAGATCTCAAAAATACTTTCAGCTGCATAAAAAAAAGCAACTGACATTCATCTTAACAAAGTTAAGAATCTTGCAAACCTGCTAAGGATAATGGGTGAGCTGCTGCCCAGTTAAATTTTTGGCAAGAAAACGAACAAAGCAGATGTTTTCTGAAATATAAAGCATCTGATAGGATTTCAACAGTCTCTTTTACCGTGTATGAATTATTGATTAGTCATAGACAAGAACTGAGACAGTCACGAGTCAATATTTAATTATTAATACAGGCTTTCTCTACTGATGAGGGAAAAAGTATGTCTTTATTATTATTTCACTAGAGCCAGCCTCTCCATTTGGGAATCAGTTTTATCACACTTATCCTAGAAAAGGAATACTTGCCATCTTTTACCTCCTTTGAATTATAGATGGGTTTTTGGGTCTTGGACATGCATTTCCTGTTTGTCATCTGTCGAATGTTATTATTATTTTGTCATCTTCTATTTTCTCCTGGGATGGTGGTATATCACTTGTTGGAAATATCTCAGTATTTTAAATTATACCTTTATATAACCTAATTTTTTAAACTTTTAAGAAATAAAATATCACAAGTCCCTTTGCATGACATGATATGACTAAGGCCATAACTTATCCAACCAATCTGGAAAAACACCAAGATTGAATTGACTGACATTAAATAATTCATGCACAACTTCGTTTGTGGTCTTTGTTGTGCAGGACATCATTCAAATTCTTAATATGAAGCAAGGGAGGGGAAACACACAGGCAGCCAAATATAATTAGTTTAACATGGTAGGATGTTCCTGACTGTTTTACTACAGCAACAGCGGAGCGTGCATGTGACCTTCCCTGATTGGCCTGCAGATGTAATCTTGCCTCAGCAAAGGTTGGACAGGGTCTAAAATGAATTAGCAGCGGACAAGCTGGAAGAAAATTCATTTCTCTGCACTCCATGGTTCAATGAGTAACCTTTACCATCTGTGAAACAAACAAGAACAAGATGCAAAGCAAAGGGTGGCATGCTGCTCTGACAGTTTTTTATTGATTTATCGTGTTTCACTTTTGTAAATAACTTTGTCTTCTATTGATATGCAATGTCTCCTGTCTTTAACAGTATCTCCAACTGTAATTTATTCACTTTGTAACTGTTATTTATTATTATATCCTCTGATAGCCATGTATGTACACATTTATATACATATACCTCCTTGCACAAATTCACTGCTTACAGCATATTATATAGTATATATTATCAGTTGTACATAACATGCCTGACTGAAATTTGATTTGGAAATCGATATAACATCGTTCCTCTTTTGAGAATTTGATTGTTCATAGTTTTCAATGTGAACTGCGTAGAGCTGAATGTTTGTAACTTTACATGCTCTAAATTTTAATGCTACTTTAAAGTGGTGTTCTGCCGTGTTTTTATTCACAACCCTTGAGCTTTGTCAAATTCTGTCAAATTACAGCGGCTTAAATTATTTTTATTGGAATTGTGATAGGCCAATGCATAGAAGTATGAAACTTTGCAGTGGAACAAAAAGGATACATGAATTTCCATTTTATTTATCACCAAAAAAACATTCTGAAAAGATTCAGAGTATTCAGCCCCCGTTATTGTAATAACTCTAACTAGTAACTAACAACATACTGCCTTTAGAAATCACATAATTAGTGAATATAATCCACCTTTGTATAATTTAATCTTCAGTATAAATACAGCTGTCCGGTAAATGCCTCAGAGGTTTAACAGAGAACATTCGTGAACAAAAAGGATCAGCTATAAAATTGTGATAAAAGCAGGGTTCAGGTATAATACAATATCCCAAAAACTAACATTCAGTCTATCATCCAACAATAGAGAGAGTACAGGTACAGTGGCTTGTGAAAGTATTCATACCCCTTGAACTTTTCCACATATTGTCACATTACAACCACAAACATAAAAATATTTTATTGGAATTTTATGTGAAAAACCAACACACAGTGGTATACATTTGTGAAAAAGTGGAAAGAAATTACACATGATTTACATTTTTTTTTACAAATAAAAAACTGAATAGTGTGGTGTGCAGAAGTATTCAGCCCCCTTTACTCTGAGTGCAACCAATTGCCTTCAGAAGTTGCCTGATGATTGCTAATGACTAAATAGAGTCCACCTGTGTGTAATCTAATCTCAGTACAAATACAGCTGTTCTGTGACGGCCTCAGAGGTTAGTTAAGAGAATATTGTGTAGCAAACAGCATCAGTGAACCAATGAACACACAAGACAGGTCAGGGATAAAGTTGTGGAAAGGTTTAAAGCAGGCTTAGGCTATAGAAAGATTTCCCAAGCTTTGAACATCTCACAGAGCACTAATTAATCCATCATCCGCAAATGGAAAGACTATGGCGCAACTGTAAGCCTACCAAGACAAAGCCGCCCACCTAAACTCACAGGTCGAACAAGGAGAGCACTGATCAGAGATGCAGCCAAGAGGCCCATGGTGACTCCGGATGACTGCAAAGTGGATACAAGTTTTTGCAGTTTAAATTTGGTAAGCAAATTAGAAACTTAAACTTTGTTCTATTTTTGAAAGCATCTTCATCTTATTTCAGTAGGATTTCTATTTTGATACTCATAGATGATTTGTTTTGCAGTAGTTCAAAACATTAATATATTTGAATGTTTTCAACTACTGCAAAACAAATCATCTAAGAGTTTCTATAAAGTAACCTTGAACCAATGTTGTCCCATGAATTTCCGTTCTGACCATTTGTATTTTCCATATCGCTCACGGTTGGACTATGGACCATTATAGGACTATGGCACTATAACTGCAGCAACAGAGTCTCAGTTCAACAATAAAACAATGCTTTACATATAAAAGCATAACTTTAGCAGAAGCTTTCTTTCTTAGAGAAACCATATCAAGGTTTTGATAAATAGGAGTGTGCTAAGTTTCATTTGTTTTTATGTTCAACCACTCTGAAAGTAGCAGTAAAGTCTGATATTTACTAAAATGCACCAAAATGCTACAACAGAAAACAGCAGCTGTAATTAACAGCTACAGTCACTCCTGTCTGGGTGGAAAAAAGAGCAGTGCTATGTTTGTCTCAAAGCCTGGAGATGTGTGCTGCTTTTTTGTGGACTTAAGCATTCTGTCGCTTGTTTAACCTTTAGCTTTGAGGAGCTTGTATTTCAATGCAATATTGATAAAAACTTCCTACTCTGCGTGTTGACTTTACTTCTGCAAAATCAACTTGTAGAACATTCAATTTTGAAGTACACACAGCGAGCTCAGAGACAGATGTTATGCATCTATAATAAATGAAATTCAGAAAATGCTTCCTTTACTGAAAACTGAGAAAATAAACTGGGATACCATCTGGATCTGATAAAATTATGTATTAGAAATTTAGTCATGAAGGGGAACTAACAACATAAAACTGCATCAAATGTGAGATGTGGATTGGTCTTTGATTCTGCGCCTGTTTAGTCATGTTGGATATGCCCTACACTTGGGCTGGTAAGCAACAATGAATGACAGCTGCTATTAATCAGAAAAAGAAACTAGACAATTTCGAATTCAAGAATGACTTATGTATGATTTTTTTCTTTGTCTCAGATTCTCATTACTGGTTCTTCCTTCTTTTCTTATTGAGTTATCGCCTTGATTTATCCCCAGATTATTCAAAATCCACACCTACATTTCATGTTATCACAGATAAACACTTGCTTACACTATATGTAAACATCACATTATAATATTTGTTCCTCCACAGGAGAGAGAGGAAAAGGTAAAAGTAGACCATATTTGGGCCTCCAGCATTCACTCAAGTGGCACAAGAAAGATGCCCTGTTTTCATTTAACACTCTCTCTTAAAGACAAAAGAAGGAAAAGAAAGAAATGACACTGTAAATATTGTAAGACTGTTGTGCTAGTTAAAAAGGAGGTACCCATTCTTAACTTTGTGTTTGTTAAAAAAAAGCAAAAAAAAAAAGCAAATAGGATAACTTTATGTTCTCTCTATAGAAGATTTACCTGCCCTGGCGTTTCTGTGTTTATTTGTGTCTCCTCCCTGAAAGAAGCCATCAGCTGAGCTACTGCTGCCAGCAACTTCATGTTCTCTTACTTTAGATGAAAATTGCCCTCGTCATTCTGTATTACCCTTGTCTCTTTCCTAGACAAAAGCTGTCAAAGGAGCTACTAATGCAGCTAACTATGCCCTCTCCTTTTCAACCCACAGAGTACTCTCTCTTGAAGTCAGGAGTCCGGGATGGGTCCCAGGGTGAGGACATTATCGAATATTTGGACCTGCCCACAAGTGTCCGTCAGGGGTATGGGGTCTGTGGATGTTCACCTACAGCCCCAAGGTTTGTGTCCACATTATGTGTTGACAGGGACAACAATAACCTCAGTCTGAAAGTGGTACACAGCAGATAAAGAAAACAACACTCAGATTATGAGCAAAAGAAGAAAACAGTGAGAAGAGATTTTTTTCCAGTGAAGTTATCTGTCAGCAGTAACAGGGATGCAACAACCATGCTGGTATTCTGGTAGGGAGTCACTTTGATTTCTTTTTTTTCAGAGTAGACAGTGTCAACCATCATATTATCGTCCCCTGAGAGGCTATAGTGAAAACTAGTATATCTCTAAATGGAGCACGGTTGTTAAGCTGAGTTAAAAATAACAGGCCATCTATTCAGACACAGAGAGGTATGACAAGCCTTTTAGGTGAAAAGCCGTGTGGTAGAGACCTGAGCACAGCGCAGTACTCTGCTATAACACTATTCATTAATAATTACAACAATTTGCCTAATTTCTAAGGAAACTTGTTTTTTGTACCTTTTATTTCTGCCAAATGTCCTTTTTTAATTTTATAATAAGACAAAGTGACCCACCAAAAAATCTTTTTGTAGATTGTTGACATGTTTATAACTGAACTTATAAACTGAACTGGATTTTACTGGACTGATTTGATGACATATTTCTGGATATGAAATGGATCTTCTTATCTTCTAAAGTGACCTGAGATTACATTTATTGTGAACTGGCACTGTACAAAGGAACTGATCTGGATTCCAAAGAAAAAATGATATGGCTCTCTAGTTGGAAATTTTGGATTTCTGATAAAATTTTTCATAATGCATTCTGAAGTATGTTTTACACAGTTTCATTGCAAAAACTAGTTGCTTGCATGCATTATGAAGATGAATGCTTTAATTTAGGCAACAGATACTACAGAACGACAACATCCATCTCTTTTTTTGGAACTTGCTGTCATAATAAGTACAACCATTACATTAATGAAAGCCCCCACTATCAAAAACAGCTGGGACATTTATTGCTTAGGGCATATTTCTTGACATTGTTGGATATTACTGTCTGATTTGTATGCAACCATAACTCCAGCCTCCTAAAGTGACACCACAACTAAGGAATTACAGTAGTAAGAAATTCCCTCAGGCTATCCCCTCATAACAGCTTTCAGGCTACAGCGCTGCTCTCATGTGTGTGTCTCAGTCTTTTGATGCTAATGAGATGGTAATCTGAGTGAGGGTCAGCTGTGCTAAATGCCAATCATATACATCAATCATGTCCCTTGAGCCCCTTGGAGGCACAGTGCTGCATTTTCAAAACTATTTGTTTCCTAATTGTATTCCCTCAACAGTCTCAGAGTCCATCAAATTACAGTGTTTTGGAGTTCAGTGCGCACAAAATTTGGAATTCATGTGGTTTTCTTTGCAATTTGAGTGGCGCAACTAATAACTGTGACCGAGAGAAGATGCTGTTGTGTTACAAATGGGCAATGCGAGACGCAGCGAGGCCTGTAGTCATGGCAGAGGCTTTTTATTCTTAGTGATAAACTCCCCCTGCCACAAAGAACCAGTACCCAAGGATGCAAGAGGTGATATCCAACACGAGTGTCATCCAGGATTGATCCATTCTCCATGCGGGGCAGACTCTGGTAATTACACTGGAGACTGCCAACGTTGCAACCATTCCTTTCAAACAACCAAGGATAGTGCAGCTGGCAGTTCAATTAAAAGGATCTCTCTTCATTAGCTGTAACTTTAGTTATTTAATTAACAATGACAGAGAAGTGCTGCAAAGATGCTCCACTGTAATTTTGTCTTTAAATTAGAAGCAGTGAATACTGGAAATGTGTTGCACCTGTGAAAGACCATATTGGCAAAATGAGATTACCCTCATTGGTGAGTCACCATCAGATGTTGTCTCAGAGTCTTCAATCATCCATGTTCAGGTTTCGGTGATCTCTCCTGGAACAAAGATAATAATTAACTCCATCCATCTTCCCATCAAGTTTGATCAATTTCTCTGTCACAGCTTAATAGATGCATTCACACAGCATGATGCTGCCATGGTGGACATTGTGTTCAGGGCAATGTGCATTGATAGTTTCCCCCCACTCATAGCATGTCGCACGTACACCAAAAACTTCAGTTTTAGTCTCATCTGTCAGACCACCTTCTTGAAGATGTTTGCTACGTGCCTCACATGAATTGTGAATTGTAAATGGGACTTCTTATGGGTTTCTTTCTACATTGGCTTTTTTCTTGCCACTGTTTGATTAGATCTGAGGAGTGTGGGATCAATATTTTTAGTGTTGACAGATTTTTTCCTGAGAGATATGTAGATCTGCAGTTCCTTTAGACTTAACGTGTTTTTTTTGGCTGCTTCTGTTGTTATGCCCTCCTTGCCCAACCTGTCAGTTCAGCTGGACAGCCATTTCTTGATAGATTTGCCTTTGTGCCATACTGTTTCCATTTTAAATTAATGATTGAACAATGCTCCAATAAATGTTTGACATTTGGGACATTCTTTTAAAACCTTACCTTGCTTTCATCACAATATTATAGCTAACCTGTTTGGTGGGATCCTTGTTCTTCATGGTGCGGTTTGTTCATTAATTTATTTTATTTAGTAATTTAGTGACTTCTGAAGGTTATTGATTGCACAAGATATTATCTATCAGAGTGAAGGGCTTGAATACCAATGCACACTACACTTTTAGAATTTTATTTAAAATAAATAAAATAACTTAATTACCTTAACTCTAACACATTTTTTACATTATCCATGAGAAAACTGTAAGGATGTATGAATACGTTGGCAAGACACTGTGTGCCTTAATACACATGCAAATGTTC